>JARBES010000126.1:9600462-9622517 GCA_030265145.1 Strongylocentrotus pallidus
ATTTTGCCAAATAGTGGGATATTTTGCAAACTATCCCAAGATATCTTGAGATGACAATCCCGACCAAATATCCCGCTTATTGCTACTTTGGTCTGATGAAGACGCAAATTAGCTGGATAATTTGCGATCGGGATAGTTCAAATAGCTGGATAGTTGGCAATCTCAAGATAGTGAAGACGGGTCTATACTGCTACTACAACAGTTTTTGGATCGTTATTTGAACCTACGTCAAGCTTGACACATCTATACTTAGCAGTAGTTAGCAGCACTCAAGGTATAATCTTTTGCTATAAGACAGAATGCAACTGTGAGAGGCCGACTATTTCCTTTTTGGAAAAAATATCTTCCTCAAATGATAACATTTAGTGATGATTTCAAATCCCCCCTTGCATAAATAGGAAATAAATTAGAAGACAGTAGAGCATGGTCGATAGATGTAAATTTATGGCATGGTAACAAGTAACTGGTAACCTTCTCGGCTTTATCTTTCTAGCACAGTGTTCCCCCCCCCCTCCTCTCTCTCTCTCTCTCTCTCTTTCTCTCTCTCTCTCTCTCTCTCCCCCCCTCTCTCTCTCTCTCTCCCCCCCTCTCTCTCTCTCTCTCTCGCTCTTTATTTATAAATTTATTTAGTCTATAATATAATTGGGGTGATTAAGTTCTTATCCAAATAAAGGCACCTATTTTTCAACGAGGATTGTGTGATTGAGGACTAGTTTGCGCCGTTCTACCATCTTGACTGATTATTATGTATTTTATCCCCCGTTTGAAGGAGAGTAAAAAGAGGGCATCTAATAAATATAAGAAATTTTCAATTCTAAAGCTAAATTGCAGTGCGTCCTTAAAAATGTTCATTTGTTAATTGCAAAAGATATGCGTTTTTGAGAATTATAACTGAAAAATATCTACAGCAAGATTCTTTTGCAGCCTCGTTAAGAACTGCAAACAAGTTTTGGGCGAGGGGACGCAATTTTATCATTTGTCCCGGGCGCCATAATACCAAGATATGCCACTGCACAAGAATAATAGTTTCTGGTATAATTAATCATTTGTGATCAAGCGCAGCAGGCAATCAGGCAGATTATGATTTGTGAGGTCGCAGTTCGACAAATCAAGAGGAAAATATTACATATTGATGGATTTTAAGCACAATCTTATCATAATAGACTGAAAAACTTTTAAATATTTATTGTTTGAACTATAAATGCGAGCGAGCGGAGCAAATGAATCCTGTGGAGATATTAAATGACAAGTTTTCCTTAATTCACTTTAAATTAGGGGCGTATGTTTAGAGAAACAAATATGGGGCAATTAGCAGATGGAACTGGACACTCATTCGAAATGAAAAGGAGCACGTGTTTTATAAAGTTAATAAGGCATTAATCAGAGATGAAAAGGTAACGCTTTTAGCACATGAGAAGGGTACTTACTATAGATGAAAACCAGCATTTATAAACAAGGAATAGGGGCATTTGTGGAAGAAAAAGGGGCACCTGTCGGATTATAATAGCGGCATTTATCGGAGGTGAAATGGTCATTTATGATAAGGGAAAGGGTTTTTTACGTTAAAGAATTTTGGGCACTTATCACAAGGAAAAGGGGCACTAATTAAAAAGGAAAGGTGGCCTGTGTCAAATAAAATGGGAACTTATCAGAGATTTAAAAAAAAACGCACTTATTAAAGGGGAAGAGGCACTACTTACAGAGAAAAGGGGGTACTTGTCAAAGAATAAGGGGGCATTTTTACTACATGTATGTAAACATGGGCACTTAAGGGTGAATGAAAAAGGGGGTATTCCGGCCCCTACCCCCCCCCCCCTCCCCTCCCTCTGCATACGTGTTAACGATGTTAGCCTCTCTTGACCTATACTGGCTCTCATGTAAGTGTTCAAGCGCTTCGGTGTGCTTGTACTTCTTTCGCACTCACACAATGTAACAGGGAAGGTGCAGGCAAGTTGCAGTAGTGTTTTGAGCATGTTCTACTATCCCCCATTAACTATCAGTCATGTCACAGTTATGATTTGATCAGTCAGAACATATTGTTTCACTCTGTCATTGCGTAGCAATAAAATATGAAAGCCATTTTGTCTGCATCAAATAATACAAGATATCTTAAAATCAGTGCTTATTTCAGGTGTCAAGACTTGTTCATTATCACATGTATTTTGTGATAATGAACATGTATTTTGTGATAATAAAGACTTGTTCATTATCACAAAATACATGTGGATGAGTTGAGATTTAAATTTATTGAGCAACGAAAATATAATAATATTAAACAGATTGTTGAATCTTGAATATAGTTTGAGTGAGTTTGTAGTACTTATTCTTTCATCACAATGTAACTATAATAACAGATTGAGACTCTTAACATCGATTCTTGGGATCTCAGAAGACGTCGCTCTGCATCACGTGATCTCGCTCAGTTCATATGTAAGATGCCTCGCCTGAAGAACCTGTTACTCGGCCGTCGGTTTCACTATGACTTCTTCTCAACATCATCGTCGATGGCATCATCTGAAAAGGTACTGATTTAATCATATATTCTACGACTCTAAGCAAAGCAATACGCAGTTCGTAATACTGGACGTGTACTCATTTCTATTGTCAAACGAAAACATTACATATCATTAATTGGTAATTGAAATTAGTGCTAATCTCAAGTGTCAAAACATTAGACTTGTACATCATTACACAATTAATATGGAGGTTTTGTGATTTGTGTTCATTGCGGCAATGAGTTAATATAATTTCAATCTGATTGTTGAATAATGCATGTATTTTTAGTGAGTTTGAAGTTGATTATCACCATGTTACTATCATAACAGATTAAAACTCTTGACATCGAGCCTGTGGGTCATAATGATCTCTTCTGTGGATTAAATGCTCTCGCTCAGTTCTTTGAAACGGACCTGACACACCGCAGTCAGTATCACGATGACTTCTACGCAACGTTATCGTCGATGGCATCATCATCAAAGGTATTGATTTGATCATATACTTTAGGATTCTAGGAAAATCAATTCATATTTTTTAAACTTGAAGTGTACTTTTCTCTATATAATCCCTCGCAAGTGGACGATTTTACCCGGTTGGTACACCGTTAAGAGGAAGCAGGTAGAATAAGATAAATGTTTCAGGAACAAAGAACAGACTGAAGATTATAAGATTAAGAGTAAATAATAGAAACCATAATTTTCATTCCATGGGACAGTTCAAAGTGCCGCGGAAGTGTATTTTATTTTCAAAAACCAACTAGAAATGAAAAATCGAATCTCTTCATCCCCGTTTGTATTATTTCTGTAACCATTTGGAAAATGAAAAGTGTTCCATGTTTATTTCTTTTCACACTTTCATGTCGTGTAAAATCACATTTTCAAGGTAATATTTCCATCACATGTACTAATAACGTATTGCTTTTCTAAATGAATGCGGACGGTATCCATATCATGATGCAATGTTTAAAAATATTTTTTAGTGTAATGTCAGCAAATGTTTATCCAAAATAATGTTACTAGTGTAACAGATCAAGAATTTTAATCCGGTATGTGGATCACCACCCCCACCCTCAATCATTCTGACGTGTAAATGCAGGAGGGTAGGTTAGGATCACCCGACCGGGGGTCCCTCCTTTCTGGCAATCATGGATCCGCCATTGTATCATGTTATCAATAGTATAATCAGGGTGTTCAGGTTCTCCCAAGGAAAAAGCACAGATTTTTCTTCGAAAGTAGTGTGATTGAGGACTGGTTTGCGACTGTTCTGAATTCTTTTTTATTCTCTTTGTTCTGAAAGACTTTAGATCATGAGCAAAGTCATCATTCATATTCACCCAGTGCTCGCACAACCAGCAGGTCAATATGATCTAGAAAATATTGTCATTTTCTTTTTCCTTTATCGCACAGTCCCGACAGAATCAATCGAAAATGTATTGATCATTTTTGTCATTATGTTATGAATAAACATAATTTTATCGGTCTCAAAAAAATCCGGTAAATTATTGGAATTCGTGTTTATTTCAGGTATCAAGACTTGAACTTCATTACACCATTACGCTATAATTCTCCTTAGAACTATAAGTTAAGAAAGATAACCAACAGTCCTTTTAAAGACTACACCAACAGTCCTTTTCAGGACTACACACCCTCAAGAAAGATTACAGAGAGTCCTTTTCAGGACTCCTCAATACTCCCTCTCTCTCACATGGTGCACCCGCAAGCCTACTGTAAATGTGATAGTGTTTAAGACCTTTTCATTGTTGAAGCGATATCTATAAAGTTTTTAATGTATTATTGATTCCTGAATATAGTTTGATTTGGTTTTAATTAGTATTCATTAAACATAATGTTACTATCTAAACAGATTGAGAGACTTTACATCTGGGCTGGGGATCTCAGTGAACGTCCCTCTGCATCACGTGATCTCGCTCAGTTCATTTGTAACATGCCTCATTTGAAGAACCTGACATTTAGCGGTCTGTGTCACGACTCCTTCTCAACATCTTCGTCGATGTCATCAACTGCAAAGGTATACCCACAAAGGCACCTAAATGTGATGATCCTTTGTTTTTGCTCTCCATCTCAGAATGTATCGAATATTTAGATGCGCTAAAGAAAAAATCCCATAGCGATTACAAATATTTTAACTAAACTCAGTACATCACATTATATTAAGCCTCGGTCACAAATACCACTACGAACTGCTACGAACGCCGTACGAACGATTTTCAGACAATGGAAATTCGGGAAGACAATAGAAAAACAGGGAGATTCGTACGAAATAATCGTTCGTACGAACCTTTGTGACCGTAGCTTTACAAAGGTGATATGACTGCAAAAAATTCCAAGATAATACAAGAATCAACACTTAAATCTACGGTCACAAAGGTTCGTACGAATTCCATAGTTCGTACTAATTCGTAGATGGGGCATAGTTTCTTACGTCCTTTTTACGGAGTTCGTACGAACGCAGTTTAATTTTTCGTTTTTTTTTTTCTTCAAAGAATGCTTTGAGTTCTTCTTACGTCAGACTTACGGTCGTCTAATACGACTCTTTGTTCTCGCAACTTGGATGGTCGTACGTGTAACTAACGGCATTTTGAAGTCTTTCGTAAGAAGATCTTACAATTTTGTGTATATTTTGTCGGGTTGCATAAAAAGCGCTGCATAAATTGCATAATTTGTGTACGTTCACCATAAACATAACAAACATCATCTTTTACTTAAGCCGTACCGACAATTTTCAGACAATGGAAATTTTGGAAGACAATGGAAAAACAGGGAGATTCGTACGAAATTATCGTTCGTACGAACCTTTGTGACCGTAGCATTAATATAACTCTTCTAAAGACTTCCAAAACTATAAACATACAATCAACTGTTCAATAGTAACACAACGTTGTAGATAGCGATTTAAAAAAATTATCTTAGACATCTTTACAAAAAAACTTTTATTATTATTATTTTGTATTCATCCACCAATTCTAAAAACATTTATATGGCATGTTATCACCAATATTGCCTACAAAATATTTAATCAGAATGTTTACCTTCATAGAAAATAAGCTTTAGGTCCTTCATTTGCACTTGAACATAATTTCTTCGTTTTTCTTTTTCAATATACTACACTTGGTTGACTAAACGTAATATGAATGTTCTTCTGAATTATTCTCGTAGATGTGGGCTTAAACTCAAGACAAAGCGTCAGCGATTACGTTATTGTTACCCGAGATGTGTTTGATTTTTAGGGGATAGGGTTGTAAGAGAAGACTCCAACGAAATAATCGCTGGTTCTTGTTTCTGAACTTGTTCAAGTAGTAGAGTGGATTATGGTATGTGTACTAGTACATCTCCAACACCGTTTGTGACATACAACTCGAGGTGTGGTAAAGCAAGCAGTAAAACCTTACGTCTCCTTCTCTATTGTCAAGTATTTCTTCTGATACATATTTAGCTTCCGAAAGTTGTGAACTAGTTAAAACGGGTTTAGGCGTATTGTGAATGAGGTACTAGTTAATAATGAGTTTAAACTGACTACGGACTGGCTTGGACAGCCTGGAAATGCCCGATCTGAACTTGATATGAACTAACTGTGGGCGGGGTACGGATGAGATAGACGGATTGAGGATCGTATCATAGACATTATTTACACATTCTTCCCCGACCACAACCCGTTTTACGATTTTCTAGGACGGTTCCAGAACGTAGTGAGAACTAGTTTGGTGTGATGAGGGCTTTACTAGCGTCTATTGCCAACTTCCAAGGTTTGCTCAAATCCAGGGCGACAAGTACTGGGTCATGTGAAAGGACAGTTTGCAAGCATTCAAATGACTGTTGACAATTATCAGACCAAACAAATTTTTTCCTTTCTTCAAAAGGTGTGTTAGTGGGACGGCTATATAGAACTGAAGTTGGTTGGGCACAAACTTCCGATAAAACGCACACATCCCTAGAAATCGAAGAATTTCACGTTTGTTCGTAGGAGGGAAATTTAATATAGCTTGGATCTTAGCTTCCCTCGAGGCTACATGACCATGGCCTACGACATGACCAAAGAAAGTTACTCTGACCTTCGTGAACTCACTCTCCTGGAGATTCATGATCAAGTTGGCATTGACTAGCTCATCAAAGAGGGCTCGTAATTTTTATACTTGAGACTCCCATGTGTCACTATAACTAACTATATCTTTAATGTATACAACACAATTCTCAAAAGGCCTACCTATATTGCCACTCCATTCTATTATTTCAAAATTATGTCCTGAAGTATGTTAAACCTAAACTTGTGTGTATTTTAATTTCTTTGTTAAATCACTTGATGTTCGTATGCCCACAATTATACAATTTTCACACAACTGCGCCAGGAGTATAATTTTTGACAGACATGACACATTACAAGTGTTCACTATCATTATTATTATTATTATTCAATCGTTGAACGGTGGCGGGAGCATTTTTAAATCCAAAGGGTATGACTTCACATTGATAGAACCCGTCAGGGTGGTGAAGGCAGATATCTCATTTGCTTTATCTAACTATGGTACTTGCCAGTAAGCCTTCAAAGGGTCTATCTTGCTCACAAATTAACCTAGGTAGGGAATAGGAATCGGTGTTAGTGACATTATTGACCTTACGATAGTCGATGCAAAATCTTTGAGTACCGTCATGCTTAGGTATGACTATGGGTGAACTCGAAGAGCTTTTGCTACGTTCTTCATATCATTATCAAGCATCATCTGTAATTCTGTTTGAACCTGACTTCTCTTTTTAGGGTTTAACCGATATGGATGTTGCTTGATGGCGGCAACGTTTCCTACGTCAACCGCCATAGGGTTGTCAATGTAGTCCTTCCTGGATTATCAGCACAGAGACTAGGCAAATCGTCAAGTAAATTAGCGATATTATGAATATGGCCGTTGTTTGGGAGATATCCCAGATCCTCATCAAGATTCTCTAATGTCTCAGAGTTCGATAGTTCAATCGTACCTAATACATTTGTTATAACATTATATTTTCTATTTTGATGTACATGATGACGACCAGTGTGGTAACACGAGCCCCTCCCTGACTGAGCTGACAGTGGACGATGAGACACTAAAAGGATGGCAGGGTTTGGGTTCGATGTTTGACAACGTGATGAGAGTCACTTTACAGGTGCGGAGTACGATCAGCTATGACGTCATCCAGATGATCCATCTACCAGGAGCAACAGAACTCACCATTCAAACACACGACGATGCGGGTCGGCCGGCTTGTTTCTACGATGAGCTGGAGCCAACTACACTACGCAATGCCCTCCTGAACGTCTCCCCTCAGCTTGTCAAGGTGACATTTAGCGATCTGGACATTGGCAACAGTAAGATGGAACTAATCTTACAAGCTTTCAGACCACCTCACAGCATCAAGCATCTGAGGTCCATGAGGTAAGACATTTCATGTATTAAAAGAGCACTTTGACACTTTTACTCTTTCTCTCTCCCATTCTGTTTCCTCTATATAATATATTTCTCTAAGCCATTAGAGCATTTCTTTATTACAAGAAAGAAAAAGAAAAAATAATTAATTAAATTGAATTCAATTGATTACGTTCCTCGACCGCACACCATCTCGTTTCCTTTTTGTATGTTTCTCTCTCTCTCTCTCTTTCTCTCTGCGTTTGAGTAGATTTGATTATTTTTTATTTGAACTTTTGAACAGATAGCAACAGTGAATTGAATATTTTCCTTCCATTCTATCTCTCTCTCTCCTGCTCTCTCTCTCTCTCTCTCCCTCTCTCTCTCTATATATATCTCTCTCTTTCTCTCTCTCTCTCTCTCTTCGTTTGTCTGTGTCTGTTTCTCTCACTTTCTCTAAGAAATTATACATTGTAATAATTATGTTCCATGCAAAGTATATTGTGAAATGTTATTTGTTCATGTTTATTGTATAAACCTACATGGCTACAACTAATCATTACTCTGTACAGCTAACAGTACAGCTAACGTGTGCGGGGAGGATTAAAGGTTGACCCTGATAGTGACAAGATTTTTAAAAAGCGATCCTCTGGAAAGCTTAATGATGCATAAATATTTGATTTGATTTGAATTTACCACTAACATGAATTAAATGAGTAGGTCTAAATGCTAAAAATTTACTAATCAACGGGTCTAAATGATTATGTTAAAAAAATAACATCATCATTTCTAGTATTGTTAAAGGGATAGTTGAGTTTTGGTATAGGGGGCGCTACATAAAACAATTTGTTGTGAGATAATGACAAACTTAGTGTCAAATTTGAGAGAGTATACAATTTAAATTACAATATCATCTTTGTTTGATCCAAATCGGGTCAGAGACGACTGAAATATCCATAAATATTTTCATGTGGGGACCCAAACGAGAACTCAACTGTCCCTTTAACTCCGGTAACATGCATCATCTCCAATCACTCTACATCGACAATACGGTATTCCGTCTTATACTTGTAGATTCATAAGATGTGGGACAGATTTGAGCATGGATGATACCACCGTTGCTTGCAGTCAAAATCAAGTCATGGAAGTGGAGATGGAGCATGGCAAACCACGTGGGTACGTCCTATGAACTTGACCTGTAGATTTGCACAGCCTTTAATGACTGCATGATATTTGTGTATGATTGTATTTAATTTCATTGAAACCCTTTATGATAATCAGTGCTTGTATATCGTAAGCATGAGAACAGGCATTTCTTTCTTAGAGAGGGTGTGCAATAGTGTCTCCTTCCTTTGTTGTCTAATTGTAAAGACTTACTGGCTGACTAGAGTGCAACAGAAATGAGGTCTAGTACGTGTTAGGATTAGTGGGAGATATAGTTAGCAAGGCGTGTACATTTCCTCACGCCAGTCGTTTCAGACGATCAGACACGAGGTAATCTCGAAAGGCAATGCATGTGTTTAGAAGCAAATATATATATTACAAGCATGTAGTTATTTCCCGTCTCTGGAAGGGGGGATGGGGATATTGTTTCACTTTAACAAAATGCTATTGACATACATAAATAACTGTTAGTTAATATTATGTTTCATTGTTTATTTTTGTTTTCATCGAGAATGATAGGAACTGACATTATGTACCACTCATGATCTCACATGATCAATCTGTGCAAAATGTAACAGAAAGTTGAAAAAAGGCGTGTACGTAAAATTATATTCCTTCTGAAATTTGTAATTATGAATGTTTCGAGGTGCCCCTTTAACTAATAGGCTTATGATACTCGATTAGCGAAGTGATGACTGAAGGTATTTACATTATTTTTCACATTACATGTTGGCCTATATCCTTTTCCTTTTTTCGCGCACATATTATAGATAACAGATCAACAGATTTTGCCCACTTTATATGATGCAGACGAAAACAAATTAAATTTTTTCGAGAGTAAATTTATTTAGTAGATGGTTCTGTTTGACGTTAAGTTGTGTGATATTCATGCTCTATTCTTGGCCCTCCGTCTACTACTCTACGTGATTATTTTAATGTAGCGCTGTTTGTAAGTTGATGCACACATTCACACTACTCCATTTTGATTTCTTTCTCTCTCTCTCTCTCTCTCTCTCTCTCTCCATCACTATAGTGATTATTTCATTGAGTAATCAAACAGATGGCACCACACTCGATCTGACGAATCAGATGGATCAGACAATCCTTACACGAGAGCAAGAAATATGGGCTGAAGTGACAAGTGAAAGTGATTTATTTATCCAATGAATATCGTTGACATTCATATGATTTTAGACGCATGTGCATGCTTTTCATCGGTTTTACAGCTTGTTCATTTCTTGAAGAAATTGTGATTTCGATTTCTCTTCGAAATTTTAGACTCAGTGTATTACTATTAAGGAGTTCATTCATTTAATATACTTTAAAGGGTGTAACGTGGATTTACACGGTGAAAATCTCAAAACTTATAACAGGGCCGAAATACTGTAAAATATCATAATTGAAACTTTCTTCAATTCAATTCAATTCATAAATTTCAATCATAAAACCATGATATAATATATATTCCAAAGTTACATGAAACAATGATAATATTATGATTCTGGAATGAAGAAATTGGAGACTAAAAGGAAGTTTGAAAAACTTGTAAGTAATAGTCGCCTGACATAAATAATAAATATCAAGATTAAATAGTTGTACACGTTACCAAAACGATAACAATATATACGATAAGATACTACACATTATAGATACACAACGATGAACACTTGTTTTCTTTTTTTAATTGTTTTTTTTTTAAATAGTTTTTAGTTATTAATTCCAAACAATACAGATCAATCTTAGAAATAAAATACAGTTGTTTTTCTTTGACAAGAATTCAAAACATTTTCATTACATAGATTTAGGAAAACAAAAATGAAAACATTTGTAACATAAAACAAATAACCCCATCTATAAACCAAACACACTACTACCCCCCCCCCCCCCCTCCCCACCATGCAACACACACACACACACACACACACGCACACACACCACCCGACCACACTTCCACCACACTCTGTTCCTAGTCCCCTCAAAATACCCCAAATTGGAGCGACAGAAACAATCTATTTAAAACATTTTTTAAAAATCATTTAAACGAGGCTACAATATAGCCACAATATCCCAGTGTTAAATACACACACACACTATACATACACACAACCACCCAAACACCCATATACTCGCACACACACATGCATGGTCAACAAAGGTAAAAGAAAGAGTTAAGGAAATAAGAAGAGACCAACTGTCTCTTCAATTGAATCTTAAATTATGATAGTAGAGCATAATGTCAGTTTATCAGTTAATTCATTCCAAATACAGGGACCATTGTGTCTATACAAAAAAAAGTAAAGCATTAAGTGGGTAGAAGAGACCTTTGGATAATGATATTTGATACAGGTACGATTATTATATGAATGAACAGATTTATTAAGGATAAACATTTTACAAGCTCTTTTAGGTACATATTTCTTATAGACATTATACATAATAATAGCACTTTGAAATGTATGTATATCACAAATATTAAGTGTTCTTAAGCGGACGGGGACGTGAATGAGCTTGATGATGGGAGTTCTTACAAATCCTGAAAGCTTTCTTTTGAAGTTTATAAAGAGGTTCTAGTTTAGTTGTCCCCACACCGGCCCAAGTGATATGACAGTAAATGCAAATAAGGCAAAATTAAACAATTATACAACACAAACAATACTTTTCGAGGCAGAAATACACGTAATTTACAAAGAATACCAATGTTTTTAGATATTTTGTTAGTTATTTACAATCGATGATCCTGAAAAGTTAAATTGTCATCTATAAGAATACCAATAAATTTAACTTCAAATTATGATGGAATAATATCCATTATTAGAAATACAGGAATATTTCTTTCCAATTTGAATTGTGCAACTGGCAGTGCTCTGTTCACCACATTTTTTATGTACAAAATGAAGGGCCTTTTTCCCAAATAGACAGAAAACCTCAGAGTATTTTTCATCGAAATTTCGCAGACACTTTCATAAACTTATCATGCTGCTACAGATGAATATTGAAATAAGTTTTTGAGGCGTTAAACGTTAATATATATTAATAAAAAATAAAAAGCGTTCGCATGGAAGAAGGGCCTACTCAGTTACTCATGGACATTTGATAAATCTTCAGAGTTGTAAGACAATACGAGTTCTTCTTTACTCTTAATAACTGCAACAAAGGCGCTTGCCCTGTTACTTATAGCTGTAAATATACTCTAGCGTATTCTTAAGATTTTTTTTCGATTGCTGTATCTAGAATTGTTAATGTCAATCATTCATAATTATTTGTGTGGTTATACACGCATTATTATTTGTGTTATATAACGATCCGATATTTCTTCATAATAAGGAGGTTGAACAGGTGAAGGAGTACAAGTACCTGGGAAGCATAGTTACCAACACTTTAGACTGGACTAAAAAAAACACAAAGATTGTGTAAGAAGGGAAACCAAAGACTCTACTTTCTGAGAATGATGAAAAATATTCACGTTGACAAAACAATTCTCGTTTTGTTTTATCAGTCATTAATACAAAGCATACTAACATACAACATACAATTTTTTGTTTACGGAAATGGGACCCCCCGAAAACCGGACTCGCTTAGAACGGGTGCGACGAGCGGCACAGAGAGTGATAGGGCATGATTTGACTGATATAAACTGTTTGTTCGAACAGAGAGTCATGTCCAAAACAAACGAAATCATGAAAGATCAACGTCACCCTCTCAACACCCAGTATTCTTTCAACCGTTCTGGAATTCGCCTAAACGTCCCACGCACAAACCGAGCACGCTTCCGCCAATCCTTCGTACCAAACTCTATCCACACGTTCGACCAATTCGTAAAGAGATAATAATAATAATAATAATAATAATAACAATAGCAATAATGATCATAATTATTTGAATTTATAAACTGTTCTCATAAAGCTTATGAACCAACGATGATTATATTGAATAGCCCATTAAAAGCAGTGGAGAGATATGTCGAATCATCTAATCAAGTTTAACAATTTTGGATGGTGTAAAAATTATTTATGTGAAATGACGTGATCTCTTCTGTTCTGAAATTGTTTACTTAATTTGTTTGCATGTTTCATATTATTGTACTCTGTTTCTTTATTATTGTAATGCTGGTAGGAAGCATAATTATTTCCACATTGTGGACAAATAAATCAAATCAAACCAAATCAAATCAAATCAAATCAAATATAATTGCATTTGAGTGCTTTATTTACCTAGCGCATGACCGCGTCGGCGACTGACGTAGGCACCTTGCGGGAGTGGTATTGTTATCCAAAGTGAGTGCAATTAAGGGCGTTATACTCCTAACTGAATCATCACCTCACTCGGTTAGCTCATTTATTTATGCAATTATTTATGCAATTAATGCAATGTAAACATCGCCTCGTGTGCAACGAGCATTTAAATGATGTCTGTGCCACCTTAATCAATCGTCTTTAATGACTTATTTATTACGTTTTATGTTTAAACCGCGTGGTCTTTTCAGAGCCAAAAGGCCTGTTTTGAATGAAAGCTTTGGATGTATATACAAAGATATTTTGTCATTTAAAACACAAAACATATGAATAAACGACAGTAATTGGCGAACTTAAAATTTAAAAGAATACAAAAAAGAGAATGTAACGGAAAGAAATTGAAAAAATGAAAAATAAAATACGTGTTTACAAAGAACAAACAAACAAAAGATCAAATAAACAAAACAACAGAAATCAAAACAATCATGATGAACTTGACTTTTTAACCCTGTTTTAAGCCAGGTATTCAGAAAGTTATTAATACCCTAAAAAATATTTATGGACAAGGTAATGTATTTGTTATCTTGCATGCCTACATTGTTTTTTGTGCATGAAAATTTAAAACAAAAGAAAGATAATTTCTTTAAGGTCGAGACCAAAATCCTCGAAAATTCATGCTGAATGTAAAGTGTTATTTCGAAATTCCCAATAATTCTTCACTTTAATATTAATGAACGTGGAAAGAAGTCAATATTTTGATTGTAAACTCAGAAATGAGTTTATCATTCAGATGTGGAAATTGACGATAATTTCAACACCATTTCTAATGTGATTTCCCAGAATGAGTGTTACAGTAATCTCTTTCTTAGATGTATTCGCAAATAGAAAATAAAGTAAATGTAACTAATAATGTATCCTTTATGGCCTTTATAAAAAATTAAGACCACATTTCATTTGCAAATATAACACTGTATTCTTGTTTTATCCAACATATTTTAGGTATAAACTGTTGCATATGTTAGGTAAAAGGTTTGTTTGTACTTGCCTAAATCTTAATTTGGATAAGGAAACTATCTTGTCTGATATCCTGTAAGAAAAAACTTGGGCAGATGTTACCGGGCAAATCCAAGTTGGGCAAATTTTGTCCAATAATTGCGTTATTTTCTCCCAACCGTTTACTATATGAAGTTACCTCATGAAAGGTATAAAATAGGTTGGGTTGGTGTAACCTGGCAAATCGACTTTGGGCAAATGTCGTCCAACAATTAGGTTATTTTCTACCAAACATGTAGTTACTGATGAAATAATCAGGTAATGTTATTGGGCAAATTAAAGTTGGGGGATTTTTTTTTGTCCAACAATTGGGTTATTTTCTCCCAACCATTTACCCAACAAATTTACAAAAGAAGTTGGGCAGATGTTACTGGGCAAACATAAATCAGTCAAATGTTATCCAAAAATAGACTTATATTCTTATATTAGAGGTGTCGTGGCCGAGTAGATATGTCACAGTACTGTGGATCACAAGGTCCGAGGTTCGAGTCCCGCCGCGACACTGATGTCCTTTGGTAAGACATTAATCTGCATTTGCCGCACTCGACCCAGATGAGGTAAATTAGTACCTGGTAGGATTATTCCTTGAAATGCACTGTGCGCTGATAACGGCTGGAGGAGCTTCAGCTAGGGTAATAATTTCCAGAGCTCTTTGGAAGCGCATAGAGACGTTATATATAATATTTTATCCAACTTAATTGTCCAACTAGTGTCTAATATGCTATACATTATCGTAAGAATTGGATGAATTTTTGTTGTTTAAAAGTTTCGTATTTTCTTTTTATCCAACACTGGGGAAATCATTCGAAGTCTTTAATTTACTCAAAAGTTGTTCGGACACATAATTGCCCTCGTGTTGGGTAAAACGAGGGCAATTTTTCGCCCAACAATTTTTAGAGTGATTATATAAGTTGCTAATTTTGTCTGTAGATAATGTGTAAATAACGTAGCGAAAAATACATTGCCCATACAAAGGAGTGTCTTTGAATAGGATTGTCATTCATCTAGTCAGATGATTTTCTACAAGTTCAACTAGTGAATGTGGACTATTCAATTAGATGCAAGAACAATGTTAAATCAACTCATGTAGACATTTCCGCATTATGCTAAAAGCACAATTTATTACTAGTATTATTAATAGTATAGTTTTCAGCAGTAGTATATTTTTCAGTAGTAGTTGTTGTTTGTGTAGCTGTTGTCTTGTTGATAAAGTTTTTGATCTGGCGTATTAGTATAAGAATTTGTATTGATTCATTGATCATTGAGAAATTGATTTATCTCATTAAATATGCACATGCACATTTCTCAAGGACATGAATGCTCAAAAAATAGTGTAGTGCTTGTTCTTTGTGCTACTACTGTAATTTTAATTACAATATCAAGGCACTTTTATGTGATTTCGATAGAACACGATATGCCAACAATCGTTATAATTTTCATCATTTACATTACATTATAATATTTCAAAGGAAAAACAGAAATTAGAATGATTTTGGGAAATTATTTCGCGTGTGAGGTATGTGCAAAAACCACCATAGGATCGTTTTTTGTATGAAAACAAATTTGTCAAGTTATAGCAATTTTTGTCAAAAATGTATAATTCAGAGATAATTAGCAAATGGGATAAATTGACCTGCAATAGCGAGTTCAGTTGCACTAGAGTGCCTTCACGGAGGCAGCTCTATATTGTTATTAGCATGTACACAAATGCCCGTATCCTACTAGGCCAATAGGTGACAGCAATCACATTAGTACCCTGTCAGTCCATTGCAACACTTTAAAGTGATCGATTTTTTTTATTTTATTTTTTTAATTGGACCAAATTATTCACTTCCGGTCTGAGTTTTGGCCTACCTGGTATTTTCTTTGCCCTAAAATGCAATCAAATACTAAAAATATCATGAAAAACGGCAATTGAATGTTGAAAAGCATATATCAAAGTATCACTTAAATACTAAAATAAAAAAATTAAGATCTTTTTTTTTTTTACCAGACTGGTCCCCTTTAACCGCTCCGATCGTTTACTGAAACTGATTATTTTGTTTACATTGATTATGTTATAAAGAATAACGTACGTCCTTCATTTTGGTGTCGGTCTATTTTGTTTCACACGTTACTAACTATATATAGTGGAATCCATTATGTTGAATTTAACCATGATGAAATATTTCATCCTCATTCATGTATTGTAATAAATAAATACATAAGAATGCATAACAATTTTGTTCACGGGGTTATACGTTATCGTGTGGGGATTGTAGGCCCTATGAATTGAATGTAAATAAAGCATTGGCCTCAAATGTATTTACTTATGCTTTGCTTTATTATGGCCCAAGATTTGCCCGATCGGCAACGCTCTCGGCCACTTTTTTATCGTAGTAGAAGCGGCGTCTTTGTGTGACCGGGGTCTAATATTACTAGTGTTATTATTATGTATTATCATTGTTATCATGATGCATGTCTCATTGGTGTTTATATTTTGCCATGAATTGAATTTGTTTCGGTTACGAATAAAATCAATATGGGGTTGCGGTATGTTATGCGTGTTTGTCTTGTCTACTCGTTTTCATCGATGTGTCTTGAAGAAAAAGGAAACAATATTGTTAATTACTTGATTTTGTCGAGATGTTATAAAAAAGGACTTTTCATAAGAACGTCCTTTTGATGGTCACATTCTATTCACAATACAAACTTAAGGAGCAGATCACCGTTAACAAATACATGTATACAGGCGCGTACGCAGAGTTTTTTTTTTGGGGGGGCGGGGGTTCCATCCCTTTAAACAAACAGAACTTTGTTATTCCTTGCTCATTTTTTTCTGATTGAGGTGTCATATGAAAGGGAAGAAACTGAACTTTCTAGAAATATGATTTTTCATTTCAAATTCAGATACCGTCCGCCAAATGACTTTTTGATTCCCTCTCTTCGAATTGATTGTAATCACTCATGCGTGAAATATATATCATATGAGTTGCATCAAATGAAAGAAGAGGCTCTAAGCTTTACAAATATGTGTCCTTTATTAATTATAATTGTGATTAAGTTATGGTAAAACATCATAATTCTTGGTTTTGTTTTTTCTGGGACGCACTGTATACATTATATACACTTTCTACCCCGACCACAACTCGTTTTAAGATTTTCTAGGACGGCTCCAGAACATAGTGAGAACTAGTTTTGTGTGATGGGGGCTTTAGTACTCCCTCACTCCCCCCTCGCTCTCCCTTCCCCTTTTCAACAATTTTGTTTGCATTACCTTCTCATTTTAGTACATACTTCTGACATGTCTGGTAAGAATTGAGAGAGGAGTCGGTCATTAACCTAGTTCAACTGTAATGCCAATACAAAATTTTTGATTAAGTCGCAATTATGTGAATAAATCATGTTAATATTACAAAACATGTACGTAGTGTATGTTCGGCTGAGCTATTCACAAATTACAACTTTGTTTAAACAATCTCTTAAATGAATTGACAGAAGAAGACGTTATCATCGAATTATCTGGCTTATTCCTTTCAAATATAGAAGAAACATTTGGGCTACACACACTTATAACAATCAGTGTGAAATCAGGGCACATGTAAACATCCACTGTCTATTTGCCTTGTATGATGCTCATGTACATCATTAGGATTGATTAAGCCTTTCTGAAGGGAAGAAGGTGATAAGTTATGAACGCATTTATATATCATCATAAACGCGATTTAACTCAAATCATTTGTCTAGTGTCTTGTGAACAAATCAGCCGACGGTGTGTCATATGCATGTCTTGATCAATATTATTCTTGCGGCCCTCTTTTGAAATTGTTTGCAGCTTAGTTGTATAGGAATGAAAGCTGTTCGACCATACAACACAGCAGTAACCTAATAGTGGCAACACTAGACTTTTATAAAGTAACTTTAAGGATTGTGTAGGCAAAAAACTCTTTGCTCTCTTTATCATGCTAATGTTTTTCTGGGTTAGTTTACTCACGTTTTCGATTTGTTAAGACCATTTCAATTCTTCTTCTATCAAAAGTCCTAAGCATTTGGTAAATTGAACTCTTATGATCGAATTGCCATTTAATGAAATGGTGAAAGATTCAATTTTCCTGAGATTAGCACGAGAGTCTATAATCATGACACAAGTTTTTCAGTGTTAAGAACGAGACGATATTCATTTATGCCCGCGTCACACTGTCCCGAAGTTGATACCAGATGTAATTTTGAATTTCGCACGAAGTTGGCCCTGAACTTGGTCAACAGCCAATCGACAGCCCAAGGAAGTACGATGCCTACAGAAGGTCACACTGTGGCACCCGAACCACACACGAATGCAACACGAAGATGTCAATTGTTATTACGTAGTTTACCCGTTAAAACCTTCGACCGACGGTGAGAAATTCAGTTGCTGATTGGAGGTAAATGATGCTCAGAGCAGGGGCGCCGAAGCCACTTCCAAAGTGGGGGACGGGACCAACAAAAAGGGGCACTTTCTGGGAAAAAGAGCACCTTCAAAGGGAAATCTCAAAGCGAAAATATACAATTTGTTAAACATTGGTAGCCTATATACCCCTACATTGTGATTACATTAACTTGGATACTTTCAATACTTGTTCCTCTTTATACATCATACACGATATTGTTTAAGCATCATACTCCGCAGTTGGGTGTGATGTCTGAATATTTAGATGCGAGCAAGGAACATTTTAAAGATTTGTGAGGTCGCACTGCGAAAAATTACATCTAATAAAGAGAACAAAACCCAATCCTGATGGGGTTGTACTCATATTCTCATAACGGAAGACTGACAAGACCTTTGATAAGACACATAATTATATCATCAATAAATGCGAGAAAGCGCAGCGAGCGAGGTTTGGGGGTAATTTCCCTTAGTCACTTTAAATTAGGGGCACGTTTAAAAAAGGAAGAAAAGGGGACACTTATCAAAATGGATCAGACACCTATTATAAAAGAAAAGGAACACATTTTAAGGTACAAAGGGTATTTATCAGAGGTGAAAATGGGGCACTTCTTATACCTGCCTAAAGAGGCACTCACCAGGGATTACAAAAGGCACTTATGAGAAAAGTAAATGGGCATTTGTCGACGGAAATGAAGCACCCTTCAGATTTTGATAGGAGCGTTCATAAGAGGTGAAAATTGGCATTTATGAAACGGGTTACCTATCCCCTTTTCATGAATGCCCCTATTAGAAAGGAAAAGGGGCACGTATCATTGTTAAAAAGGTTATTATCAGAGGTGCATTAAGGAGCACTTATCGCACCTGAAAAGAGGGTACTTATGAGAATGAATAAGGACACTTTTAATAGGTGAAAAGGGGGCATTTATAAGAAGGGAAAGAAGTTTTTTTGATAGAGGCACTTACCATAAGAAAAAGGGGGCACGTATTAGATTGGAAAAGGGGCACACGTGAAAAATAAAAGGTGCGCTTATCGAAGTTCAAAATGGGTATTTATTAAAAGGGGAAGAGACACGTCTTACAAAGGAAAAGGGACACTTGTCAAAGTTAAAGGGGCACCTCTCAAGTTTGACCAGGGTAATTATCAGAGGTGACGAGGGGCACTTATCAAAAGTGAAAAGGGGCACTTCTCGTACCTGAAAAGGGGAACTTACTAGAGATTAAAAGGACACTTATGAGAATTAAAAATGGGCACATATTGAAAAGGAAATGGGGACTTGTCAAAGGAAAAGGGGCACGTACTTTAAAAAGCCTCTGGCTCCAAGGCAGGCTTTTTATATGTCCACGTTACCATGACACATAGGAAACGCTTGAGCTACTTAAATTCGGCTGTCTTCGCCGACACCGTGGTCACATCTGGATCTCATCTTACTATAATACGATGGCTACACGATGGCATTGCGAGGGCTTTACGTATTCGTGTTGTCTTCCGAAGACAATCGGGCAGCATCTTGTTTCCTACGTATTGTCTTCGTGAGGCGATAAATGCCCGATGGCACCGATGATCACACGGAGATGACACGATATGACAAGATTCCCTCACGAAGGCCTTACGTAGGGCAACATGGACACACGAATTTAACACGAAAATGAACCTTCGCAAGGTCTTCGGGCAATTTTTGGGGCATGCCAAAGATTTGGCCACCGCTCACGAAGTTGCTGCCGGAGCCTGAAAAATCCACCGGCGGTCATACGATGGCTTTAGATGCCCTCACGAATGGCCCGATGTCTTTACGGTCAGAGCCGAATTTTAAAATTTCCTTCATCGTGTGTCCATCCGTTGTCAACTTCGGGAAAGTGTGACTCGGGCATAATCCATGCCATGACTCTGTTTAATGCAACAGTTAATTTTTCTTCCACAACAGCTGCATCATTTTCACTGACGGTAAGTGTCGTATCACCAGCGTACATATCTATGATACCTTTAGGAGTACATTCAGGTAGACTGTTAACATAAATTGAAAAGAAAATGATTTCATTGTCATTATCACTTTGTAGATTTGCGCTTCTGCCTAGACATGCGCAGTTTATGTTATTCGCATCTACGTCAGAAATAAGAGACACCAGACTGTGCAGCAAGATAAGTCAAATGTATATTCCTCTGTGGAAAAGAGATTATCCTTTCGGCATTAGACTGAGATGAATTAACATATAAATAAATAAATAACAAACTGTTATTCTATGAATATTATGTGATCAAATGTGAATGCCATGAATCTTTCTCTAAATATTATATTTTACATCTTCGAACTTTATAATGTGCAAACTTCAATTTTGATTTATCAACGATAAAAAATGTAATATGTGTACTTCCCACCAAATTGTATTGGTAATGTTCATATAGCTATTCATAACGCACAATGGTAATATTGTACAAACACCATCAACGTGCTAGACACATAGCTTGTGATTATAAAAAGCGTGTGTTACGACATCGCGCTTGTGACTTTTTTGCCAATTGCCAGGTAGTTGAACAATTATAAAACTGACAAATATCCCAGTCGAATAAACTGACTTTTTTCATTTTCTTCAAACCTGTACTTTGGGGGTTTTTCGTAGTTAATATATTAGTAAAAACATTCTCATACATATGCTTTCATAGTAAAATTAGTAAATCCTTAATACCAGTTTGTCAGGTTTTATATTGTGTTTTCTTTATTTTTTAACCGATTTCGGTAAAATTGACAATAACATTTAATATGAACATTCAAGCATGTAAAACTTAATGATCGAGGACTTGATTAGTCATGTTATTATGAAATCTAATTTTATGGGGATTTCAAGCTTTCTTGAAGGATTAAATTGAATCAGAATCGTATACTGACAGTCAGACCAGTAGTAAAATATAGTACGAGTAGAAGTTGACACGGCATTTATTCTGACTTAAAGGCTTAAAGGCACTAAAATTATGTTTGTGAATATTCCTATCATTATTTTATAATTTAAATCAGAAAACGTTCTTTACTTACCTTTCCGTAAATAACACAATGTATGTGCTATTCAATTACAATTATCTTTATGTCCTAGATATGATATTACTTAATAAATCAGAGGGCAATATAGTGGACTCTGAAACCGTGATACTTGATGACACTGTTGGATCAGTATGGTTAGACGGACAGGGATGTCTATAGGGGCAGTCGTAGGATCCTTTGCTATTAAGAAAGTCATAGAGAAAGCAGCTTTTTTGTTGGTGTCTCAAAATTTGAAAATTTGGCCGATCAATATTTCGTTTCGTTGGGGGGGGGGGGGGTTA
>JARBES010000126.1:9688074-9698388 GCA_030265145.1 Strongylocentrotus pallidus
AAGAAGAAGAAGAAGACAGTTCGTAGTGCCGACAGAGAGGAAGCAATGGACGAAGTCTACACATGTGGAGATTGTGGTGGTGAATACTTTAATGAAGATGATGATGACTGGGTCGAGTGCGACGCCTGTCATCGATTGTATCATGTCGTCTGTACTGCCAATCTGACAAGTGCCGAAATCGCTAAGATCGATTTCAGACGTAACAGCTGTTGAAGATGAAGAGTTTAAATGCAAGAACAGATTAACACGATTTTTCTACAACAAAAATATGAAAAATTCATAGTAGACTAGTTCTTTTCAGATGATAGGGCCTATAATGCTCAATGCATATAAAGGTATATTGTAGAAGTTATGGTTAAAATTGCACACAATTTCTCATTATTGTTTTTCATTTTCTTGACCTTTAACTGCAAATATCTAAATTTGACAGAAATGGATATCTCTGTTTTGGCATTCAAACTCTTCAGATATAAATGAGTTTAACTTTTAGTCTGTTTATTGAATTTCTTTATGTTTCATGAAAATTTGTATTTGCAAGAGTAGTACAGACAACATGATACCATTTATTGCAATATACATGTTGTAATTGTATTTATTCATTTCAAATCGCCAATATGAGCTTTCTTCACTAAGGTACTATGTCCCATTTGCAGGCCCCAAAAAATGAAAAGGTTAAATTCCAATGGCATTTGAAAGATATTACTAATTTAGAACTTCCCTAAAAAAAGGGGGGGGGGCTTGAAAGTGTCTTTAAGTGGGAAAAAACGACTATTAGTTGTCGATTCGACTTAAGTGATAGGTTATAGTCTGATTTTCAGACTATTATACCCAATCAGTTTAATTTTGGCCATTACAAGAAGTGGGTTATTGATTTAGATAAATGCTCATGTACCTTTTACAGCTCATTTTATGTATTTTATTTCCAAAGAAGAAAAAAACTGCCAGTCAGTCACTCAATAGTGTCTGACAGTGAAGTCTAGCAAGTAAATGGGTTTTCTTGCATAATTTGAATATCAGGACACTGCTAACGTTTAAATTTCACAGATAGGACATTATGTCATCAAATTCTGTAGAACTTTGCAGGAATTATGAATATGTCATGTATGTCACATACATGACATATTCATAATTCCTGCAAAAGGGACATAGTATCTTTAAGATGAAATTTATTTATTAAATAAAGTTGATTCCATTTGTTACTTACCTTTCTTTAACGATATATTTACAGGAGAAAAAATGTCTATTTTTAATTCTGTAATTGAATAAACAAAATTATGTCATGAATGAGGAAATCAAATTTCTCCTATTCATTTCAAGATTGCTTTTGATTTTCATGAAATTATTTGTTTGTGTTTTTTGACAGAATTACTGTAATTCTTAAGAAATGAGGAGAATGACACATAGTGTTCCATAAAACTATGTTTTAAGTGAAATTAGTTTTCAAATAGCATGCCTTTATGATTTTATGGATATATTATTGGAGGAATCAGGACTATGTTTTTTTCTCTTTCCTCCAGGAGTAAACTCTTCTGCTGAGATATCAGCAAAGCTTGTCACATCAACGCATGGTGTAGACCAAGGAAGGTGAGCAAAGTTCCACCGAATTTAATTCAACAATTTTAAAGTTCGTTATAAAATGGTTGGATTGGTGTGCATCTAGTAAAAAAATGGGGGGGGGGGGGAATAGTTATTAAGAAAAACAATTATATAATTACTCATTTGTCATCTGGAAATATGTGAAATTGATCATGTAAACAGCAGGCCTGATAATTACACGATTTAAATCTGTTCCCCGATTTTATTTTATTTTCCCCTTATTTTCTCTTTTCTTCCCTAATTTTCCCTGTTTTTCCCCAATGTTCTTACTCAAAAGGGGGGAATGTTGTTAGATGCCATTTTTCCCCAAAAAATCCTTTTCTTTTTTTTTACTCAAGGGGGGCATGGATGAAGGGGGGAAAAAAAGTTCAACCTTTTGAACACTGAATTCTCTAGTCCCATTGGCTAAATAAAGGAACCATCCTCCCTGATCCTGTAGGCAATTAATGGGTGAATTATTTTGAAGTAGAAAATAGATACCGGTAAGCTCTGAAACCACTGTCTTTATTTCTTTCTTTCAGTACATACAGCCCAGTTGAATGCCTGGACTGCCATGCTATGGTGGGCAAGGTCTACAGAACTACGCCAAGGCTTCTGGATGATCTTAGAGATAACTACACCTTAGACGCAAACAAACTTTCAATGTAAGTTCTTCATGTGTGTAAAGGTTCTGGGGGGTGTTTCACAAAGATCCTAAGTAGAACTAATCTCCAAGTTGGACTTAACAATTATGGAAAGCCGTTAGCATCATTGAAACTATTTTGTAAAAGTTATTTTAAAAGGCATAAAATGTTGATTCAAGTTGTGATTGACATCAACTCTTTATAAGACAGGGCCCAGAGCAGTTTGCTTATTGATTATGGGTCAAATGATGTTGAGAGTAAAAAGTATTCTAAAGCAATTAAGATGCTGCCCTGTACGAATGCCAGCTTTCAGGGCTTATGCTTAATCTTACTAATATTGACACGAAAGTTCACGAAAGTTTTGTGCACAAGAAAATTTCTGCTTTTACAGTAACTCTGCAGTTGGCATAAATACATTTGCTCAGACAGTATGGCTGTGTAGCCTCAAAGTAACACGTTTTTGCTATTTTTGCAGCTATCAAATTGGATCGGCCACTACCACCGTATCTCCAGCAGACGATGCTGCAAGTTCTCTCCTAAACATGACCGATGTAAAGACTCTAAAGGAAACAATGTTGAAGGTAGGTGCATTGCGTGTAAAGACTGAAGAATTGTGACCTTTATATTCAAGAAGATATCTTTGAAAATTAGTTTCTATTGGACAGCTTCAGCAGAAAGGAAAGTACTAGTACTTAAATCTAACTTAAACTATTGCCTACATGAACCAGACGATTCCTGTATAATGCCTATGGCTACGGGAATGAAAAAAGTCAGTAGTCAGTAATTTTGTTCTAAACAACAAACATATACAATAAAACATTGCTGTATTTTTTCCGACTGCAATTTACAACACCTTAATGTACATGTACAAATGCCAATTCCCTACACCAGTATAAACTTTTTTGTATACTGTTTTTTTTCATTGTTTTATTTGTTTTGATCAATATGTATGATCTATTATAACCCCAAGGGGCTTATAGCTTGATTTTCGATTAGGTAAGTAAAAGCAAATCATAGCAAAATAAATACACAGAGCTATACTTTCAAATCAAATCCCCTTTATTGACATTATTCTCACAGCTGCAGGTTCTAATGTGCACTATGCATCAGAGGATAGCAAACATCGAGCAGTCTCTTGAAATTGAGGAAATCGACCCAGTCGGACTAACCCAAGACCTCATACCGCAGGTTCTCAGTCCAATACACAAACAGAAGCAAAGCAACGGCAACAAGGACATGGGCAGAGTTTCCAAAAATACCAGCATGCTGTTGGGATCAAACATTTCATCGTCAGCAAATAGTGATGGTAGTGGACCTGAGGAAAATGTTCCAAGCAAGAAGAGTGAAAGTATCTCTCTTGAAGAAAAAGTGAAGAAAAGGGAGAGGAGCACAAAAAGACTTAAGAAATCTGGAAATGATTGAATGCTGACAAAGGATGCACATGTAATAATATGTCCTTGAAAATCCAGTATGGTTGTACTGTATGTGATTCAATGCCTACATGGTTGGTCATTTACATAGAAGTCTTTTTAGAAAGATTGAGACTTGCCACTACATTTCTTGTTAATGTGGGGAAGTGACGTGATAACGATATAACAATGATAGTTCCATACAAATTAAAACTTGCCCTGCCCTATTGAAGTATCCTTGTACATGTATTACTGTATACTTAGGAAATATCTATAGTTTCCCACATGCGACCATATATTAGAGTTAAAGATATACACCGGTAGTGGTAAAATTTCGGTTCAAGGGTTTTGTGTGCAAAATATCCATTGATTCAAGATTTATTTAAATATAGTCTTCAGAGGTTAAGATGGCAATACTTCAACCCAAATTCGCAAAAAAACAGAAATATATGCCCAAATGTTCAATGTTGAAATGACCGTCGCGATATCTACCCAGGCCAAATCGATATGATAATTTACCAAATATATCAATTAGTAGGCGGTTTCCCGGCAAAATTTGTATCATGTATTTATAGTCTAAATATATTTTTTCACATGATTGGTAAAAAGAGCTTCCATTTCAATTGTTGAGAGGGGGCGTCGTCTATACCTTTAAAAAAAAAGACTCTTGGGCTTAATTTTCATTGATCAAACACAAATATTCAAAGAAAATTGCTATGATGTTCCCTGTCAATACAAATTTCTCCTGTGGAAATCCCAAGTCTTCTACATTTTTAGATGTATTAATGTAGATAGAACATTCTTTGTTAATTTAAAGTCATAAACAATTGCATGACGTGTATTTAGAATATTCATAATGTAGAAAAAGAAGTCTTCCATAGCTCATTTTTATGGGTTCTCGTTTATTCTCTGTATAGAAATATGAAACTCAACTTTCCACACCTTGAGCATTGCTTTCAAAAAGGGTTTCATGAAATAAAACTAGTATCGTTGAAATGCTAGTAGAACAGGGTTTCATTAAAGGCAAAAACATGTATATTTGTGGGCGATTATACATAATGGTGGGGGGATGAGTTGACAAAAACAAAATGAAAACTGCATATCTGATTACCTTTTGTTAAGAACAAAATTCTTTATTACTGAAATTCATGATATTCTCCTTGGGAGAGAAAAAAACTTTGGCATATCATGATGTATGCACATTTAAGAGACAAGCTAGATGCAAACATTACATATATTTTTCTCATGTTTTATTGCAGCAAAATGATAACAAAAATGGTTGATTTGGCACTGCCAATATATTGTCATGTTTTCCAATTTACTCTCACTGATGTTCCATTTTTTATCTTCTAGGAACACGATTCTTCATAAAATCCCTCTAAAAAGGAGATAAATGAAAATGTGACAGAAAATAAATACATATATTAATCTTGCATGCATTATAATAGCATATATGAAGGCTACATAATTTGATGTATATACAATTATCTTGTACATATTTCACATAAACTCATTCTGTTACTTGTACATAATATCTCAATAAGATGCTCCTCATATAATCTAGACAAATACAGTGTACATGTATTTGGATGTGAAGAAGAAGAAGTTTGAGATAGAATCAATCCATTGGTGCTTTTTTTTTTAGGACTTAACATGTCCATTGAAAGTTGAGAATTAAACAAACAATACCCTTTACTCTTACAAGGGTGTATCAGCAACAAGCCTATACATTTTCTTTTATCTTGTATTGTAATTAATTCCAGGTTATCATAACAAAATAATGTTTTTCCCCCCTGTCTTCATGAAGCAAGGCACAGAAATATTTTCATGAGGCAAGGAGTTGTACTGCACTCTAACATGTTTCAATTAACAAGTTTATAGTTATAGCTAGTGGAGGTGACAATATAGGTAGTCCACAGACTCAAATACACCTATATCAGAGAGAGAGCAAGAGAGGAATGGAGGAAGAGGGGAGAGAAAAAGACAGAGACCTTTTGATAATGTATGATAAAATCTCTACTTTGCCATGACAGAAGTTATTCATGAACTCAAATACATTCCTTTCAAATGTTTATGTTCAGAGCAACGCAAGTGTTTCATACAAAAATAGAATTTCATTACATGAATCTCATCAAGAAATTTCAATCGCTTGCGATATATTTACTCAACATGACGAACCAAACAAACGCATAAACATACCATGACAGATAAATGAAAAGCTACCCTCGGAGCAGTTTATTTCATTTCATTAATGTTAGTGTTACATAATCAATTTAAAGGCATGCACAAAGCCTATGAGCTGAAAAGTTGACAAATGTAGCTAGGCTCCAAACCCAGGATGATTGCACATGTATTGGACCAGCTGGACCTGATATTACACTATCTACATGAATCAGGATGATGGATAAGCCTTCTAGTTGGGGTTATAGCAGTTTGATCTAGGACCGGAGACAGACACACTGGTAAAGACAAATGCAGCACTATGATCTGAACCAAGAAGCATATGAAAGGAATCCTCAGTCCACAAGACTGTGATCACTGATCCAGGTCCAGCTCTTCGAGTTCTGTTTCCAGGTCTAAGTCCAAGTCCAACTTGTAGATCTGTGATGATTTCAGTGTGGAACAGGGCAGGCAATTAAATTGCTTTCCTGGTTCCACAGAATAAGTTCTTCTCCAGTCAATGCAGTACTTTGATCCAAACCAAAAGGACTATGAAAGAATGACCAAGATGGTGATCACTGATCCAGGTCCAACTCATTTAGTTCTGCTTCCAGTTCCAAGTCCGAGTCTATCTCATCTGGGTTGATCTCTGTGTTGAGTTGTGTCTCGATGTTGGCTTCGATCACATCCAGGCATACGCTGTACTGCTGGTCTACACCGATGTAGCAATCACTCATGATGTAGAGACTGTAGATGACACGACCTGTGAGGTGCAGGGGTAAATATATAGAAGAATGTTTGTAATTTTAAGATATGTTTGTACATATATGTGGAAGCCACAACCAGAGGCGGCGGAGTGACTTCCAAAGTGGGGGGGGGGGGGGGGAGAGGGGGCACCAAAAAAAAAGGGCACCTTCAAAGGGAAATCTCAGAGCGAAAATATACAATTATTTTAGACATTTTAGACAAAAGTGAAAAGGGGTGCTTCTCGTACCTGAAAAGGGGCACTTACTAGAGATTAAAAGGGCACATATGAGAATGGAAAATGGACACTTATTGCAAAGGAAAATGGGAACTTGTCAAAATAAAAGGAGCACTTATCACAGGTGGAAAGGGAAAGGGGCACTTTTAGAAATTAATAGGGGCACGTGTCAAAGTAAAAGGGGCACCTTTCTTATGTGAAAAGGGGCACTTATTACAAAGTTAAAGGGGTACTTTTCCTTTGTAAAAAAGGGCACTTTGGGGTACTTTTTTTTTCTTTAACTCTTGCATGCTATGAAGTGAAACCTAGACTGCCAGATTATTTGGCAATACATGATGTCTATGTCACTAAGGTCGACTTTGGCAGTCCATGTCTGCTCAATAAGTCGACCAAAGCCTGTAAAGGGTTAACAGGGAAAAAATTATTTAAACAATTTCGGGGGCTACTTTTCAACCTTGCTTGCATGAAAATAACACTCTTTAATTTGTTTTGCATTGAACTCTATGCAAATTTTTTGGGGCTCTTTTATGACTTTCTGGGGCTCTTTTTGGCATTTTGGGGGCTAATTCGCCCGGAGCCCCCGTGTATTTTTTTCACTGAGGGTTAAACCCTTACCTAATCTCTCAGGGGTGTAGAAGGAGAGCTGTGCCACCGATCTACCCCTGATGAACCCTAATCTCTTCATGGCTAGTAGATCCTTGTTATCTACGTCTCCCAGCACCAGCCACCAGCCCTCATCCTTCGGCTTGGAGAATCTAGGTGCATGGGCTTTGCTGTCCTGGAATTGGAAAATGTAATGTATGGTTAAGGGTGAGAGCAGATGATTTGAATATATTTCTAATACCTTAACATTTTTCCATCCTCATTAACTGACTATGATCTTTATTATCATCTATATCAACGATGGGACTATCTCTGCTATTAAAATTTAAATTATCATTAATATCAATGTCATCATCATAATCATTTCCAATATAAATATTTCATATTTCATCAATATTACTATTGCTATCAGCATCATTCCATCACCATCACCATCATCATCATCATCATCACTACCGTCATCATCATCATCATCACCGTCATCAACATCATCATCATCATCATCATCATCACCGTCATCACCACCATCACCAACAACACCATCATCACCACCATCAATAGCACCACCACACACGCCCACCAGCACCATCATTCACATCAAAATGAGAATGTAAATGAATATTACATCCCAAGGCTGTCAACGGGTAAGAAACACATTCAATTTGTAAATTCTCGGAATGTTAAACTTGTTATTGTTTTATATAAGCCCACATGAGGATATCACTTCATTTTAACATGTCAATAGGTAACTTCTATCAGAATAATTACACAAAAACAATTCCAATTCCACATATATTTATTTTTAAATAGCATAAAGGACTCTTGTATTTTAAACTGCTCTTTTTGTATGATAGGTAGGAGGAAGATAATGAGGAAGAAATGGACGATGTGGCAAAAAAAGAATAAGAAAACATTTACCCTCCCTCTGTTGCGCCTCTTGAGTTCCACCTGTAGAACATACTGCTGATCAGCATGGACCGTAATGACGTCACTGTCTCTTGCTCGACCATCTGCAAAAAGTAAAATTTTCAACCCTAGTGAGAAAATTTCTTACGAACATTTCTTATCAAAAGGTGATCTACACTTTCATTAGGAGTAATACATGTAAAATAAGTAAAAAATTGTGTTTTTCTTGTTCCATCTCAATAATAGCCAACTGAAGGCTACATGTATTGACTACTGACCCAAATCTTGACTGTAATATTATGAGAAATCCTATTACAATTCATTTGAATAAAAGTCATCAAACAAACACCAAAAAGAAAAAATTGTCATACCTATTGCAAAATAAGTTCTGAGGTGAAATCATAATAGAGATTATTATCTATATATAAACGCTTCCAAGTAGTACAATAAACCAGTGTATTCAATATCTTTAGCGCAGTACCCGGATGACTGACCAATATTGTTTTCGTATTGCTCAGTCATCCGGGAACTTCAAATATCGATATCGATATCACACGAAAACAAAGCCATATTTACCGAGGTAAGTCAAATTTTGTTATTTCGCTAGTCAGCCCGATATATAGATAATAATAATATTATATCAGCTTTGTTTTTGTGTGATACAAGAATATATTGCTCTCGCTATGACAATATTGGTCTCGTTTCCGATTCGTTCAATATTGTCATAGCTCGAGCAATATATTCTTGTATCACATTCAAAGCCAGCTAATATTATATAAATAATCAACATGAATTTGCACAATAATGAAGAGAAGACATACATACACATGTAGGTTACGCACAGGGTGGTACCAAAAAGGTTTGGTTAAAGTTGCTCAGCTGATCAACTACATTTCGACTTCAGCTGAATATCACACCAATATAACTTAGTCATATTGTTGAAGAAAAAAAAACCTTGGCCCTGGCCATCTGGCGTCTGGGATTGAAGCATTGTATACTTACGGATATAGGTCGCAGATAGCCGTTTGCTCTCTTGCTGTCCACCTTCCACCCACCATCCATTCATAGAGAGACCAACCTCGATCACTGGCAGCTTATCAACTACATGCCATATCTGTAGATGATATTAAGAGATGACAACATACATTAACAACTGATGAACTTTACCAAACCAGGGGGTGTTTCACAAAGATCCTAAGTTGAACTTAACTTTAAATTAGACTTAAACATTACATGTATGGAGAGCCATTTGTAGCCTTGAAATAATATATATTCAAAAGCAAAAATTCAGATATTTTAGGATTTTTATAAATTCTACATCAAGAACATGAAATCTGCTTGATATTAGAAAATATGAATGATTGGAATTGACATTTTATGCCTTTTAAATAACTTTTACAAAATATTTTCATAGATACTAACGGCTTTCTATAATTGTTAAGTCCAACTCAAAGATAATTAAACTTAGGATCTTTGTGAAACAGCCCCTAGTTCCTGAACCAACACTGTACCATGTCATGTGGTGAATGAACAAAATACAACAAACATCTACAAATTATATTCTTCCAATACATCTTCCAAGTCAGCTTCCAATATCATAATATTTGGCTGTCAAGATATTGATAAGATCGTTTTAATTCATTCTTTTCCTTTCAAAATATTATATTTTTAATAACACAGTCACAAAGGTGACTAACAATTGCTCTTCTTCTATTACTTGCCAGATGGGATTCCTTGCATTTAATTTTTTCACTCAAGGGGCATCAACATATTTAAAATTACCACAAATGCCAAAAAGAACTTATGTACAATTTTCAATATAGAGTGTAAAAATGAATTCATGCCTTTCTTGTTCTTAGCAGACACTACCCATTTATAATTTGTATGTAGGCAGACTGTACCAAACATAGCATCTGACAGTATAGTATTAATGACTGCTTTGAGAGAAATAGTTGTTTTATTACGCTCAAGGGAAGGTTAGAATTGTGCTATTACCCGAGGCGTGCCGAGGGCAATAGCCCAATTGTAACCTTCC
>JARBES010000126.1:9983250-9995249 GCA_030265145.1 Strongylocentrotus pallidus
ACAAGCTGCGCCTTGAGCATTTGACTGTCAAGTGGATTTGGCGCCTTATAAATCTTATGTATTATTATTATTATTATCATTATAGGATTTGTATAATATGTTTATTTTTAATCAAATGAAAATGCAGCAGACTTGGAGAAAATGCTCAGTATCGTTCCTTTCTTTAGATTGTATTGCAGTTTGGTAGAATCTTCGTATTTACCCATTGTAGGAATCTATATGATCATGATGAATATCACATTTTTGTTTCTGGTAAGGAGGTTATGTGCATGTAGGTAAACAGGATCACTATTCGCGTAGTTTAGGTGGCGGAGAAAATTCCTCCCCTTTAGGCGTCGGTGTACTATAATGAAACTACATGTATATGCTGTATAAAATATTCAAACAAAAATAACTGGCTCGCTTAATGGGAAGAATCTTTTTAATAAACAGTGGAGGAAAGGGTGACAAGTCGTGGGAGGCCTATAATAAACTGGTGAGGAGACATAACCATCGAAAACCAAACAGTCAAAAGGCTTTTAGCATAACTTCAAGTGAGCTGACAATAAATTATAAATGATTGAGCTGTATGCTTTTTGCATCGACGACATTCATGAATAATGCACAAGCGTAAGCTGTATAGCAGATCTGTATTCCACTTTATCAAAGGCATGTAACTAATTCCCAATTAAAGTAAATTTCCCAAAATATAATAAATGTTTATAAATGTTATTCTTTATTTTTCACAAACTGTGTCATGGAGACGTTGAGAAATCTGATACGGTAAGACATTCAATGGAACAGGAGAAGTAAATAAAAGGGCATACATGATGCAGAGAGAATGGAGTAACTAATAAAAGAAATTGATTGAAGGGAGAGAGATAGAGAGACAGACAGATAAAGAGAAAGACAGAGGGTGAGACGGAGAGACAGATAGCTAGAGAGAGACAGGGACAGGTAGAGAGAGAAAGAAAGAAAGAGACATGACAGACAGATATACAAACTTGGACTGGGATAGGAAAGTAAAAGGACTACATTTGTTCATTTGTACATTTTTGGAAATAAATTTGCCCGACTTCTGCTCCAAAATAGTAATGTGCCCTATATCTGATCATTCAAAATAAAATATTAGCTACTTTGTGTCAACTGCTAGATTCAGGTTTTTAAAAAAAAAGTTTTTGATGCTATGTTGGAACGCAAATATAATCACGTGTTAATCATGACTCTGTGTGTGTGAATATTCTACATTATATCGTAGGTCTATTTGTATTACTTAATTACTAAATTAGGCCTATAAGCATGTGAAGTTGCAAAATGTAAACCGGATTCGTGTCATGTGCTGACAGAGCAGACTCTCACTGAGAGTTGTTGTGGGTCAATCAAGCGGTTCACTGTCTCGTCTCTCAAATAAACAAATGAATAAAAGAACGAAAGAAAAAAACTATTTTCAAAACGAAATACAAAAAGCAAAAAAGACATGTGTCAGAACAAAAATTACAAGTGAATACAAAATCGGGGCAGGCCGAAATAATAAAGGAAGGGGACAATTGGCCTAAAGCTAAAAGTCTATTATCCGAAACATTTGAAAGGCATATGTAATTCTATTTTTGCTTTGGCAATTTAAATTTATTGTTATTCATTCAATTTATATTTCATTTGATTATCTTTATTTGTAGTATAGAACATATACAAAGGCGACCGAGGCGTGTGCACTTCTGCGTGTAAGGAGAAGCGCCCTCGCTTGGTTGTACATGAATCTAAAACGGGGATTCCCACGCCTCAGACTGGCGCTGTGTGACGTGTCCATTGAGCTGCAGACGGTTGTTTATATCTCGTGATCAATTATTCTAACGACGTCATTGTATGTTTGTTCCTATTTGATAACCACATAGGTAAGTTGATTCATTATTATCTTGCATATATTTTCATCCCAAAATGATGGTATTTTTATGCTGGTCATATCTAAACAATCTGAATTGGACTCTCAAGTCTCGATCAAATTAGGGTATCTGGTAGAATATTTTCTAGAATGTGTCGAAAATGAGTCTGAGTAGTGAACAAGTGGCAAAGTATGAGCACGAGTGATTAGCAAATCAAGACAAGCCTATTATTTCGGAAGATAATTTACTCGTAGGCATATTATTTTAAAACTAATAAACCTTAAATATCAGCTTCTTTTCTTCTAATGCAAAAAAGGACCAGAATAGTTGCATGAACAGGCGTTTGTTTGGATGTATCATAAGTAAATTTCCAATTATTTTTTACAGAACGATCTAGAATCAATGTTTGGATGAAGTAATGGACAAAAATGTTCATCTCGTAATCAAGAATTTTTGTTCTTCGTTTTTCTGTTAGGTGACATCTCAACTAAAAGTAATACCGCTATTTCCAGTTCACTTGCACAACGGCCACAATAACAGATAAGAAGAGAACAACTCGATATGGCGTCAGCATTCGGTGATCCCTTGGCGCCCTCCCCGTGTGAGCAATGCGGGAACGCCACCGAAGGCACCATGAGATGTTCTGTCCAAGACAGCAAGAACCTCTGCCGTGGTTGCTTCCAAGACCTGCCGCAAGCAAGACGAGAAGACATTGGCGATCAAATATGGTTTTGCGACATTCACTTACACCGTAAGGCCGATATCTTTTGCGAAACGTGTCAGCTTGGCTGTTGCAAAGAATGCGCAGTCGATGTTCACCAAGGTCACAAGGTGGAAGATGTGTTAAAGCTTGAAGAAGAAATTCGACGTGACCTAAACGAGCATTTTCAAGAGGTTGGCGTGAGGGCAGAGGAACGTAACGAACTGCGACGAAAGATTGAAAGTTCCTTACGAAAAATTGAAGAAGCCCCTAAATTTGTGGATAAAGTTGTTGATGAAATCAAGAAAGAAGTCACACAAAACCTGGAGAAAGAAAATAACAGAATCGAATGGGAGACACAGCAGAATATATTACATCAGGAGAAAAGGAGGGACAACATGCTGAAACTTGCGAAAGAAAAGGCCGATCTTGATATTCAGAGGATCCTGGAAATTCAACATGGTATTAGTACCGCTGTTCTAGAAGATGCAGAAACGTGGAGATGTAAGCTACAGAAGGCAAACTCGAAACTACTGGTCGGTCAACAAGCTTGCGAAAGCGCCAATCTACAAATTAAATCTATGCTGGAGTCAACTCCAAAAAAACTTGTAGGCGAAGGAAGACAACTTTGTAGCTTTGCAAAGGCATCCTTGGCGTTTCAGTGCCAGAATGATGTCCTTGATTGCTGCAGAGAGGTTGAGGCTGACTTCCCGAAATTGAAAATGAAGAAACGTCAATTGTTTAAAGGCCTCAGACCTTTTTCATCATTCGTGATGATTGTACACTATATTTGTGTAGTCGTATTGTGCTTTGCGAACGAAGCAACACGTGGTAAAAACATGTATAAGTACAATAGCTTTCTTTCATTTGCATCGATAAACAGCTTGGTCATATTATGTTCATACTTTCCTATGTATAATGCTAAGAAGTCTTTAGTGTTTATGTATTTAGTATTTAGCTTGGGTATTTAGTGTTTTAGTATTTATGACTATCCAATTACGAGGATAAAAGTATTCATGAAGAAACTGAAATCTTGTGTCCGGAATTTGAATACTGCGACCCGCGACTCTTGCAACCAGTTGGTGGTTGAGTTTCGTTCAGACTTTTGGCAACTGGCATGATTGTGTTTTCCTCCTTAATGTATGTTTACCATTGTATCATTCCCAAGTGAATTCTGTGAGTAAAAACACTGTATCTATCTTTTCAATCTTCCAGCCTCAGCCTTTTAGTGCCGCCAAAATGATGAGGGCTGTAGAGGAGTCGAGGCCGATCTAAAAAAAAATATGATTTTTTTTTTTTCAAAGACCTCAGACCTTTTTCACCATTCGTGATGATTGTGCACTATATTTGTGTCGTATTGTGTTCTGCGAATGGAGCAAGAGGTGGTTACAGAGATGAGTACAATCGCCTTTTTCCATATGAATCGATGACTAGCTTGATCATGTTATGTTCATAATTTCCTAAGTATAATGCTAAGAAGTTTAAGTGTTTACGTCATTATTATTCTGCAGTATTTACGACTACCAAATTAGGAGGAAAAAACATTCATGAAGAAACTGAAATCTTACATCAAGATAGTTTAACTGGGTTTGGAATTCTGGCTACATACAGTTCTTTTCCTCATTTCAGTGAGTTCCCCATTGTATATTTTCCAAGTGAAATCGGTGAGTGCAAACATTGTATCTATCATGTCAATCTTGCAGTCCTGCTCTTCCTTGTGTGATATGCGGAATTCAAAGGCATTCAAATACTATTATGATTATCTGAAGCTTTTATAAAATTTGATATTTTGTGTTTGTTATTCAAAATATTCGAGTAATGCACCTCCTTTGCGCATAATAACTATCAAAACTTAACAACGCATGGATTGAGTGTGACATAAGTACAAGTTTGTCTAGGCTTGAGGCAGATAATCGTAGCAAAGGAGTAGCTTAAAGTTATGGTGTCTCAAATTAAAATGCACTGGGTTATATATGAAAAAGGGATTGTAATTCACTTGTTTCTGATTTCAGTAGCTTTGAGTGTATTCGTGTGTTAATGTAAATACATATCCCAGTCTTGTGTCTTTAAAAGGACATTATGGAGAATTACCTTCGTATGCATAAATTATTATGTCACAAGAGTACGATATAATCCAAATATCGTTAAATCGTTACTCGGCCGTTTCTAGATGTTTGCGGCTATATCAGTAATGTGATGATGTTGTAAGTTATAACTTCAACGTACACGTAATATTATGAACAGGAAAGCCTGTTTGGCCCTCAGACAAATAGAAAGAAAGAAATTAGTAATGGAATAAAAAATAAAAAATAGATAAAAGGCCAGAAAACGTACTTAAAATAGTTAGTTCATTAGTTGTCAATGTGACCATGATATTTTGATAAACCTTGTGCTCTTCTTGGTGTTGTTAATTGACTCATTTTTATGAATTGTTTTATGTGTTGTAAACCTATAAGAATATAATCTTTATAGATAATTGTATTCAGAATTTTGAATGACTAAGAATTTATAACAACGATAACGTTACTCAATTTTCCTATACATTCAATTCCAAGGAAAGAAAGTATGAGAGAAAAATAGAAAATCCACATGACATGTTAAACAGAAAGAAGCTTTGAGAAGATGTGTTAGCTTCAATAATGATTCAGTTTAATGTAAACGGTGAATGATAATAAGAATCATTTATCATTTGTACATCTGTGGATAGGAATTGTATATAGGTCGTACTTGATATGTAATAACCAAACAAAAATGTGTAAATAATTGGAAAAATGTATGTATTCATCTACACAAATCTCGAGTACATGTACTCTATATGTATTTGTTGGTCAAGTCCAAGCTCTATAGTCCCATACATGTACCCTACCGATCACATCTAAGATATCAGTGTACATGATGATTGTATCAAGTTAATAGCCCTATTGGAGTTTGAATCAGAAAAAGCATCAAATATAATTATATGATTTCATGTCAAATTATGTTCATAATTTCATAATCAAATTCACGAACACTTGGTAAAGTATAAGGCTTGCCATGTAGTGGTATTGCGATGGAACATTCTAACAAAACAACTGCCAATGATTTGGTAAGAAATATAATCCATTATCTTTGACTTAGGTCAAATATATTCGAGTTCTCAACACGATGTTAATTCATATTGACAATTCCATAATAAAATTCAATAATACATGGTAAAGTATGGGACGTACCTTGGCCTTAACTTTGTACATAATGTATCTCATAGAGGGGAAGTGTTTGATAGCTGCAGCGACGTTAGAGGAAATATGATATGATTGTGTACAACGAATAAAATGAACATTAATTTGAGCGTGTTTAGAGGATGAGAGATTCTGAGCAGATGCCTGTACTCTTATATATATTTACTTGAAGAAAAAAAAAACTTATTACAATGATGATTCGACCACATCTGTAGATCACATCTGTACATATATTCTTCATAATCCATATAGGATTTGTATAATATGTTTATTTGTAATCAAATGCAAATGCAGCAGACTTGGAGAGAATTCTCAGTATTGTTCCTTTCTTCAGATTTTATGCAGTTTGGTAGAGTCGTCGTATTACCCCATTGTGATCAGGGGGTGTTTCACAAAGATCCTAAGTCGAACTTAACTCTAAGTGGGACTTAAAAACTATTGAGAGCCATTTGTAGCCTTAACAAAATATATATTCAAAAGTGAAAATTGAAGTATTTTAGACTTTTTTTTATCAATTCCACATCAAGAACATGAAATCTCCTTAATAATAAGAAATATGAATGATTTGAATAAACATTTAATGCCTTTTAAAATAACTTTTACAAAATATTTTCATGGATGCTATAAACGGCTTTACATAATCGTTAAGTTCAACTTAGGATCTTTGTGAAACACCCCCAGGATGAATGTCACATTTTTCTAGTAAGGAGGTTATGTGCATGTACAGGATCACTATTCGCGTAGTTTTGGTTGCGTATATAATTCCTCCTTGAGTTTTGAGTTTGAGTTTGAGTTTATTGATTTCACATTTCACATGCAGAAATATTACAGATAACAAAATATACATAGAAGACATATTGTTTCATAATTAAAAAGAAAATGATTATATCAATTGACAAGGTAATCATCACATCCTTGGGTGCCGGTGTGGTGAAACGACATGCTGTATAAAATATTCAAAAAATTATTATTAATAACAGGCTTGCAAAATAACCCCGGAAAATCAAATGGTCAAAAGGCTTTTAATGATTGAACTGTATAATTTTTGTATCGACGACATTCATGAATAATGCACAAGCGTAAGATGTATAGCGGATCAGTATTCCAATAAGGGATGTAACTAATTACCAAATAAAGTAAATTTCCCAAAATATAAATTATGTTTATAAATGTTATTCTTTATTTTTCACAAACTGTGCCATGGAGACGTTGGGAAATGAGATGCGGAAAGACATTCAATGGAACAGGAGAAGTAAATAAAAGGGCATACATGATGCAGAGAGGATGGAGTAACTAATGAAAGAAATTGATTGAAGGGAGAGACAGACAGACAGATATAGAGAGAGACAGAGGGTGAGAGAGAGAGACAGAGGGTGAGAGAGAGACAGAGACAGATAGCTAAATAGGAACAGGGACATGTAGAGAGTGAGAGAGACGGGAAGAAAAGGGAAACGGTGAGGCGGGGAGAGACAGAGAGACAAAGAGAGAGAGAGAGAAAGATAGAAAGTGACAGAGATAGAAAGGCAGAACAAGAGGTGGAGAGAGAAGAGAGAGATTAGAGACAGGGAGATGGGAGTGACAGGAAAAGGGGGTGGAGGCTAGGGGGATTAATATAATCTAGATGGGGAAAATAACGTAAAATAACATTACTATGCTCTCAGTCTATATTACCTTGCATTTCGTCCACCCCTCCCCTTATTAGCTTTTGAAAAAAATTGTTTTTCTATTTTGCAAAAAGAAGAAGAAAAGTCTTCTTACATGGACTATTATGATACAACGTAAGTTGACAAAAGTAAGTTTGAAGAGAACGCGGCATGTTTCTTTTGAAAGTTAGCGACCGAAAAAAATATCGGGGTCATGATCTATTGTCATGAGCGATGAGTCCATTGTGTAAGTCTGACGTAGACAAGTTCGTAATCATCTCTCTCTCTCTCTCTCTCTCTCTCTCTCTCTCTTTATCTCTCATTCCTTTCTCTCTATATATTATGTTTACCCCCCGCGCAGACCAGTCATGTTCACTGAATAACCTCCATTATCTCAAAATCTGTTCAGTTATCATTTATTGTAAATTGCACCTGATCCAAATATAATCTCCGAGGTAGAACTATGGATCTTTCCTGAAACCACCTTTCTCTCTCTCTCTCTCTCTCTCTCTCTCTTTTCTTATTTTCTTTTTCTCTCCTCGCTCATTCAAGAATTTCCACCACCAACGAAAACTGAACGCGTTTAACGAAGTACTTATCAACAAAACTTGGATGGATAAGCAGTTTACTTAATTATCATGTTCGTTCTTTTTCGGGTTTAACCTCGCATAAATTATTAATACTGACTGGTATAACTTTGAGGTTACATGACGATATTGCCATTGTAAAAGATATTCCGTAACGGTACCGAAATTAGATCTCATATATTAGCATATTTCGTCCTCCAAAGTAATCCGAACTTATCGCAACTAGAAAAAGTTGTCCTGATCCTTTTAATTGGGTAGTTTAAAGAGAACTTCAGATAATAGCCCAAACTTCTGCATCCCACAAAAATGTGAGATTGGGGGGGGGGGGGCGTCCATCTTTGTTCTAGAATCTAGAATGCTGTAATACTTTCGATTTAATATACTTTCTTTATTCTTCTTATTCTGTTCATTCTGCTTTTTTCTTCCTCTTCCAAGTTTCTTCTTCTCCTTCTTTTTCTTCTACTTTGTCTGTTCGTTCTTCTTCTTCTTCTTCTTCTAGTTCTTTAATCTGCTTCTTCTTCTTCTTTTTCTTCTCCTCCTTCTGTTCCTTCTTCTTCTTCTTCTTCTTTCCCTTCTCATTTGCATTAAGACTATTGAATTACAATTATTCGTAATGGGTGAATGAAATAATTTGTAACGAAGCACGTAACAAATATTTGTGCATTAAATTTGATTACATTACGAAAATGGCGTATATAAAAGCTAATGTGTACGTTCGTCTTCAGGAATGTTATGCAATCTATGCACCAAAAAGACAGATGGGAGCTCAAGTCCCAGTCTCAGGTATGAAAACAAGAGCTATTTATGAAGCATTTTGGGCGATTATTCTAAAATGAAAGCAGCATCTGTCGATGTTTAAAATATCTGTGAATACATGTATTTGGGGTTGTGTGTATACAATGTTCTGGCGACAAACTGGATATTTCTCGGCTATATTTGTGTTCTATATGTAAAATAGTCCTGTAAGTATTTCCCTTCAGTTTATTACAATTTGATTTGCCACTTCTATTAAATAACCGCTTCTATAATAGTTAATATTGATACAAATTGACAGGGTTTGATTATCTGCTAATACGTTTTATATTCGACAGCATCTAATATCAAGGCTTGATATGCCTGTAGATTTACTGTTGCGAGACATCAGTGAGAGGGACTTTGATGCGGTTGTGCCCGGTTGTTGTTGGCGCGGTACCGCGATAATGCAGTAGTTTAAACCGCATCGCGCCTGCCCTTCTCCACGGCGATCTGCACTGCGGTAACATGGCCGAAAAGCCTAGGCGATCCAGGTGTGTACAACAAATATATGAAGATTAAAATTGATAAATTGATATATAGTATGTATATTTTTTATTAATTTTCTTTTTAACTTAAACGTCGGCCTAGAAGTCCGTTAAATTGCAAGATGTGAACCGTGTACGTAGCTTGGCAAATACTCGGGTTAACGCCATCTACGTCTTCTTTTGGACAACTGCACGTAAACGAATGTGCTTGATTGACGGTAGTCAGCGACTTCATCTCTACATGGTCAGCGTCCGCGAAACAGACCGAAGTTCTCCTCACGCTTGGGTTTCGCGTATGTTGCACGCACGTGATTGCTGCGGTCGCGTCGTCCGTAGTCGTATTCGATTGGCCCCGAGTCAGGCCGAGGGAAAGACACGTTTAGTCTCGTCAGTCTACACTCCCTTTAATGTGCTGACACAACAGACTCTCACTGAGAGTTGTTGTGGGTCAATCAGGTGGTTCACTGTCTCTTTTAAAATTAACCAAATGAATAGATTCAATACGATTTACAAATCCTGAATCTATGACCAAAACGAAATAAATAAAGTTTAAAAAAAACTGTCAGAACAAACATCACAAATGTTTTTAAAAATTTGGGACAGGCCGAAAAAAAAATAAAGGAAGGGGACGAAAAACTAAACATTGTTCCTTTTTGGCCTAAAGCTGAAAGTCTATTTATTTCAAACGTTTTAAAAGCATATGTAATGCAAAATCAGAATACAGAACCGTTTATACATTACTTTATTTTAGTTTATTCGATTGATTTATTTCATTTGATTATTTCATTTGTAGGATAATATATCCTGATCAGAACAAATGATGTTTCAATGGGGCCCCGATCAAATTAAAAGCAAAACATAGACCTAAAAATACGACTGATATATATTCGTGTGAGGACAAGCGCCCTCTCTTGTTTGTACATGTATCTAAAAACGGGGATTCCCACGCCTCAGACTGACGCCATTCATCAGACACTGGTAATTTACGGTTACGTGTCAATTGAGCAGACGGTTGTTTACATCTCGGCATCTATTATTCTAACGACGTCATTGTATGTTTGTTCCTCTGATCACCACATAGGTAAGTTGATTCATTATTATCTTGCTTATATTTCCTTTAGAAAATGATGTTATTTTATATTGTTCATCTCTAAAGATGAATGAGACTCTAGATCGTACTAGTATCAGTGTCTCTGGTAGAATAGATTCTAGAATGTGTCGAAGATGTGTCTAAGTAGTGAGAGCTGACGAAGTATGAGCACGATTGATTAGCAGATCAAGACAAGTCTTTTACTAGCCTGATAGGCATATACGCTCCGAAGAGTGTAAGGTATAAAAGTAAAGGTCACGTTTATCATTTCTATCGACGATTTGGGGATTTGTCGAAATGCCAAACAAAAGTCGTGTTCTGCTCAAATCAAGAATTATTGAGGCTCTGAAGTGCCACATCAGCTATAAACGCAAATGAATTAATAAATATATTTGTTGGTGTGGAGCTGGAGTACAATCTATATCAATACTGTCTGTTAACGGTTGCATGATGGAAAGTAGGTCTATTATGAAATATGTGCTGGATATTATACCGTAAAACAAGACCCCCATAAATAATAATAATAATAATGATAATGATAATAATAATGAAATAATAATAATGATGATGATAATGATAATAATAACAACAACAATGATAATGGGAATAACAATAATAACAAAAATAATGATTATAACATTAATACTAATGATTATAAGAAAAAGAAATTAGAATTAAGAAGGAGAAGATGAAAAAAGAAAGTCTGATACTGCTGTCTGTAAAACGAAACACTGATTTGAGAGAAACTGGCGCGAATACTTTCCAAAATGCGTATCTTTATTTTTCATTTGTAATATTGCACCGCCGCGACTTCCTTCCCAATAGTGGAAAGAACACCTACAAAGATGTATTAAACTCTTACAACCACGACAATTTCTCTTTAAGAAATGCCGGTGTAGAACGTGTCAAGTAGCTACCTGAATCTTGCTGAAAATCTCAATTGCTGAAAAGCACAATTGAATTCCAGCATTGAGAACGCGTGTCGTGCACATGGTCTTCTACCAGCTTGTTTTCATTATCTCTCTGTGCTCATTACTTATCAGTTTTACATTTATATGAAGGTGTATTTTTTAATGACAATTTATTTGTCGACTTAATTTAAGGATAACTCAAGACTTCTTGAACAAAATTTAAGAATAACTTACTTTTAAAGGAATATCTCTGCAATATTGTAAGGAAGATTATTAACTCGTAGGCATATCATTTTAAAACTTATACAACTGTATTATCAGCTGTTTTTTTCTAATAGAAAACAAAGGACCGGAATAATTTAAGAGGCGTTTGTAAGGTTGTATCATGAGTTAATTTTCATTGTGTCACGGAATCAAGAATCAATAACATTTGGATGAAATAATGGACAAAAGTGTTCATATTGTAATCAAGTATGTTTTTTATTCTTATCGTTTTTCCATTAGGTGACATCACAACTAGAAGTAGTACCGCTGTTTGCCTGAATGTTCACTTGCACAACGGCCACAGGAACAGATCAGAGGAGAACACCTGGATATGGCGTCAGCATTGGATGATCGTATGGCGCCCTCCCCATGTGAGCAATGTGGTAACGCCACTGAAGGCACCATGAGATATTCTGTCCAAGACAGCAAGAACCTCTGCCAGGGTTG
>JARBES010000126.1:10127448-10139121 GCA_030265145.1 Strongylocentrotus pallidus
TTTAGAATCTGAGACAAAGATACCCAATCCCTTTATTCACATGCACATTTCCAACACAGCTAGAAACAGTTTGTATAACTCTTCACACTTCTTAAAAGTGTTTATAATATCAATTACCTCTGAGAGATGTCCTGGTGCCTGGACTCCTTTCCTCCAAGGCCTTCTCTATCCTGTTCCATGCAGACTTGACCTTGGCATAGCAACCAATGTACTTGCCCCATTTCTTGTTCCAGGCAAAAAAGTTTTCCTTCCATGAATCTGATGAATGCTCTCTCCTGGAGAGAACAAGATATTGAAGGGTCAGTGACAAAAAGACGTAACTCCATTTGGCCATTTTGAGAAAAATTGGTTTATGTGTCACTGAGCTATGTTTAACTAGCCATTGACATTTTTCTGAACATTTTAATATCAAATACTAATTTTGGCAAAATATGGAGTTACGTCTTTGTGTCACTGAACCCTCGATATGAGGAAAATCAGAATGCCTTGTTGAAAGACTGCCATACAAGCATAGCGTTAAAAAAACCCAGTTCCCTGGGAGTCTCGCACATATGGCTATCCATGTTCATGTACATGTAAGACTAAGCCCTAAAATGTCCAACTTTGAACAAGGGGGCTATGTATAAAAAATACTGTAAATATAAATCCCCCCCCCCCCCTCCCCCAATCTTATGATAAGGAGTAAGATTGCCTTGTTGCAAGGTTTAAGGGTTTGTTTTTCATTGACTGCACCATCATTAACCAGCATTTTGTATTCTCTCTAGTAGCCAAAATATCCAAAGCACCACATCCATTACTCTTTTCTTCATTTAAATTTGCTACTATGCATAACTTCCTGGACTTGATTAAACTTTCTTTTAAGAAAAAGTAAAAGAGGCTTATGACAATTATTAGAACTCACTCTGTGTCCAACCAGTATAGGACTGAAAGCTTCTTCCAGATGTTCTCAGAGTTTGAAAGCTGATTTAATCTTTGGCATGTGCATGCTACACACCTGTACAGGGTCAAACCAAAAATGAAAGAAATTACTGCATTTAAAGTTAACAAATGTTCATGTTCCAATGGAGTGGATTCATAAATATAAAAGCAAAAGTTCCTTCTCTAACTTGAGGAAACAGCCTCTAGCCACAGAGTGGTGTCCCACTGGAGTTTACCACCAAGGTATCTAGTGGGAACATCTACACTGCTTCGGTCACAAAGGTTCGTACGAACGATAATTTCATACGAATCTCCGTTTTTCCATTGTCTTCCTGAACTTCCATTGTCTGAAAATCGTTCGTATGGCGTTCGTAGCAGTTCGTAATGGCATTTGTGACCGAGGCCTTATGTAGACATGCAATGAAGTTAGATTCAAGGTGGGAGGGCATTTACAAGACCATTGATGGTCAAGACAAGTGCATATATGTGAATAAAAATGTATTTGCTAGCGTTACATCGTATAGCTGGCAAATGTTGTTTATACGGCAATAAGTGGGAACAACTCAAATTGTTATCTGAGATGATGCGTCAAAGGTGTTTAATTTTAATATGAAAAGAAGGGATGCGAAATAAGGGTGCAGTGTATAGGAGGAGTCATTCTAGCCTTCCACGGTCCGCACTCTAGCACGTTTTTTAAGAGTCTCCAGCTACATTACTCCTATTTTCTAACATGGATCTGGCAAAAGTTTCTGAACTTATTGATTCAAAATTAAACCAGTCGCAAAATAGATTGCTAATAGACTTGGATAGTCTAAAAACTAGTAGGTTGAGCAATTTTCACCAATCTATTAATGACAACCAGAAAGTACTCAGTGACACACAAGTTGCAAAAATCGAAGAAATGCACACCAAAAACTTCAGCATAAAGGAAATAAAGTGATAAAGTGAGCGTAAAAGTCATAGGAAACTAAAAGAGGCCGAGCATTGTCTCAACGATTCCAACGATACATCAGGAGCTGTCGCAGGTGTGAAGGGCAAAATCATCGAAGGTACAGTTCACCATTAGGATGGAAGTTGGTTGCCGAATATGAAGAGGGAAAACGCTATCTGTTTTCTGGCTCTCTCGTCGTATAGTCATCGCAGCGGTGTCGTCAGCTTCATTTCTGGAGTGGCGGGAATATCAAATCCGGCCGCACTGGGCGCGGTTGCGCTGGACAGGCTGGTTAACTGGATGCCTATCCTTGTATACACAGAGGACCATATTTCAGACAGTGACTGATAATTTTGAGGTGATATAATTTATGCTCCTCTGTATTTTTATACCGTATCATTCAACTTGGTTAACGGCTTTTAACCAAGGTTAGACTAAACTGAACAACTAATCATTGCAATTTGCACTCCTACCGTCAACTTACTAATCATATTCACTCTAATCAAATTTGTTGCCCATTAAAAGATGGCTTCGGTACCTGTGGGGCTGGGGAAGACGATGGCGAGTCATTTGAAACTGCCCATGATCACGATCATGACCATGATTTTCTTTCCCCAAAATCATCTGTAGAGGCAATGGACAATCTAGACAGTGAAGGAAATAATGAAATTTGGTACACTGTCAGTCCAAAAATTGAGTATTATTAGTGCCAAACAGAGTAGAATGGAAACAGATAAAAGTATGAATATGGCTTTATCCATGTCTTCTCTTGATTTTTGTTGAGACTTCGCTGCTGATACGGAGATCTAAAAACAATAATTATTGGCAAGACTTTGTTGCCGATAGGAGGATGATGAAGAAGGAGGAGGAGGAGGAGGAGGAGGAGAAGAATAAGAATAGAAGAAGAAAAGATTGTGGAATAAGAGGCAAATTATTCTTTCTTCAATTTCACAATCAATTTACATTCACTAGTGAATAGTTACAAATAAGATTACAAATTCTTCTAGGAGTTCATCGCAATTTTCAGTAAATAGATTGCAAAATATTCTATCTTCCTTGTTATCTCTACCCATTTTTTTTCTTCTTCTGACCAACATGAACTACACATTTTACGTGGATGAGAAGAAAAACAACAACAGCAACAAAAATAGAAAGATAACAATGAGGAGGTGAATGAGGAGGAGAATGAAGAGGAAGGAGGAGAAGGAGGAAAATGAGGAGAATGAGGAGGAGGATGAAGAAAAGCATAAAAAGGAGAAAAGGGAGGAGTAGAATGAAGAGAAAAAGGAGGAGTAGAATTAGGAGAATGAGGAGTAGAATGAGGAGAATGGAGGAGAAGGATGAAGGAGAAGGATGAAGGAGGAGGATAAAGGAGAAGGATGAAGGAGGAGGATAAAGGAGAATGATGAAGGAGGAGGATGAAGGAGAAGGAAGATGAAGGAGAAGGAAGATGAAGGAGAAGGAGGAGGATGAAGGAGAAGGAGGATGAAGGAGAAGGAGGATGAAGGAGAAGGAGGATGAAGGAGAAGGAGGATGAAGGAGAAGGAGGAGGATGAAGGAGAAGGAGGAGGATGAAGGAGAAGGAGGAGGATGAAGGAGAAGGAGGAGGATGAAGGAGGAGGAGGATGAGGGAGAAGGAGAAGAAGGAGGAAAAGAATGAGGAGGAGGAGAATGAGAAGTAGAATGAGGAGGAGGAGTAGAATGAGGAGAATATAAGAAGAGAAGGAGAATATTCTAAGAAGAAAAGTCTGGACTAAGAAGCATACCTGACGAGACATTGCATGTCCAGATAGTCCAGGATCTTAATGATAAGCTCATCTGGAAGCTCTAGAAGACAGGCTGCTGCCATGCTGAATTACTGTATAGAGTCTACTGTTGGAGAGCTGCTCCTGTCCTGTGAAAACATTCAGAGAATAAGTATAAAATGTGAACTTGAGAGCAAAATTGAAACAAGAGATAGCATTCAAATGGAGAGAAAATATTAATGTAAGAGCAAATATACACTACAATGGAGTCAGGCTAACTCGCCCCACGGGACATCTCGCCCCAGCCTCAAAGACTGGGGCGAGAAGTCCCAACATGATTCATTGATCGAGAGATACCAATGTGTATGTTTGTGCTCATTGTGACCTAATAATGCCATTTCCAACCACAATCTGTAATGGAATTGTGTTAAATGATACTATTAAAGACAATCTATAACTTCTCTTTAGTTTAGGTAAAATGACCAAAAAATGGCATTTCGGACAATTTACTCACAGCTCGCAATTGCCGCACGTACATTAAATGAGCGGCAATTTAAATGTGCGGCAATGCGAATTGCGAGCTGTGAGTAAATTGTCAGTCTTTTCCTTTTTTTCTCTTCTTTTTCTTTCTTTCTCTTTTCTTTCTTTCTTTTCTGTTCTCCTCTTTCCTTTCCTTCCTTTCTTTTCCTCTCATTCTCAACTCTCAACTCTCATTTTTCCAGACGGCAGCGCAATTTTACCAACAAAATCCTAATAGTTTGGTGGGTGTTGCATGCACCTCCCCTCTAATCTCTAGCGACGCCCGCGCCCCTGGTCGGTCCACACCCTCGACCCTCCTACTCCTTCTGCTAGTCCTACATGTACACTGTACTATAGCTCCTCCGCCATCAGGTGATGAGGCGAGGCGGGGGTACGGGGTGGAGCTCCGTATAAAAGCATTGACTTGGGGGGAGATGCATGCATCTGCGGTCTAAATTTTGGCTGGGAAATTATATAAATAGTCTCCAAATATCTTCTCTAGATCTATCTCTAAGTCTAAGTTCTCTTTAGTCCTCAAGATCATTAACTGTTTTAGTGTAGGATGGATCATCTCACCTGAATCAAATGTAGATCTATGGATAAACTCTTCCTTCTCAATAAGGCACTTCAGCTTATATTAAAAACAATCTCTGACTTTGTTTTGGTTTGGTAGACAGAAGATATAAGAGCGCCTCTTCTTTCATGCCATAGAGGGTTTTGGTCGACGCTGAAGCGTGCGCTAAGAAATCAGTGTGATTCAGTATTCAAGTTAGATACTGTAGCGCATGTGTGCATTACTATCGCGTTACGCCGAATCCTTTGACCAGTGCATTGCATGCTGGGAATAAATTCCATCCAAATCATGAAATAGAGGAGCAAGACAGCGATCCTGAGACTACAATTTCAAGAAATATTGGTACGTTAAGTTCATTTTCAAGGCTTCCATCGGTTATTTATCAGAGAACATCATTCACCTCTATTTACTGATAATGGTATATTGCAAATGCACTTCTCGGTCAAAATACACCCTTCACACTTGACGTGTTTCCATGCCCACCGGCGACGCTAAGTTTACATCACCCTACTGCGGACAGTGCTGCCGAGACTCCCGGCGCAAATGCTCACTACGTCTACGGTCTTGGTGGGGTCGTGCTCAGGGAGTTCGTGCTCAGCTCCGCCTAGCCTGATCTGAGCTGAGCTGCGCTTGAGCTTGTTGAATCGAAATAGAAACAGAAATGTGATACCACTATTATTTATCAATGGAAAGAGGAGCCTACATGTAACATTACCCAGAGACAAAGTTTTCTAAGGAATTGGGTGTGAAATTATGAAAATATTGACAAAAGATTGGCACAGTGACAGTGCACTTTGCATTCTTTTGCGTTCGTTCTGAGAAAAAAATATGAACGTACCAACAAGGGTCTGGAAATTTTGAGAGCAGATGTCATCAAATTCAAATTGTATGTAAAAAGTGGTACCCACAGATTGTTAATGTAATGATATTTTGCCTTTCAAATATCTTAGAATAGATCTAGATAGATCTAGACCTAGTAGATAGTTGATTGATCGCTTTCACTTCAAGTTCAGTTTCAGATTTTGAGATCACGATATCTCCAGAATTCTTTGACTAGGGGTCTACCGGTATACATTTTGAAGTAAATGACTTTGTGTACAATATGAATATGCATGAGAAATTAATTATCAAATATCTCATTTCCTAATATTTAGACCCTACTGATCTCTTCTTCCCTTTTCCCCCCTTTTCTTTTCAATTTGCAAGTGTCTTTTATTGCAACTTCTTAATTTATGCATGATGCTCCTCAGGCAAGCATTGGGTAATCTAAACAAATGAATAGGTGAGACAAGAGAGAGAGAGAGAGAGAGAGAGATGGGAGGGGGGAGGGGGGAGGGGGTGGATGGGATGTCTGGGGGTTTTGTGGACTTATGCCTGGCTAAAACCAGGTCAGGTCTAATTTATTGAATACACTTTCACAGGAAATAGATATTGTACATGATGAACCTGAATTACAATATTTTCTTGTTGTCTTCCTTGATTCCAGACAGTTGAATTCTAAGCACAATGGCCATGCAGAATCTGCACCTCGCTGGAGAGGATGAGGATGAGATGTACTCTGGCTACAATGAATATAATCCATTCTTTGACACAGAGGTAAGAGTTGAAAGACATGGGTAAATTACTTACAGGAATTGATTGGAATCTGTATTAAACCTTTGAGAATGAGGGAGTTCAATAGTATGAAACAGTTTTGTGTGTTGCCTAAGGATCTGTACCAGAATGCTTCTAAAAAGCAGTTGAATGAATCATGGCTTTCATGTTGCATGGGCATTTTTCTAAATCAAGAATATAATCGTATTCATTTCATCCATACAGGATATTAAATCTTTGAATAGAACAGGGGCTGATTATAAACTATACTGTAAATGTTCTGTTTGCACCCATATATTACACTTACCTGGTTCCACTTACCATAAGCATGGTTGCATTGAACATAGTATTATTTTGCCACAGAGTATGAATAATTGGATCATGTACATGTCTCCTAGTCCTACATGTAAGACAATGCTGGGCCATAATTTACTAGTGTTTATGTAGATGTATTTTAGACATGTTATATGATTAGAAATATATAATTATTTATTTTTCTTTTACTACTGCAGAATCTAGAGCAAGATGAGACATTTCAGAAGACTGTACAGAAAACAAGTCATGGACGAAGACCACCTGTAAGTTCGAAATCTGCAACATTTATGCTCTCAGCATGTCTAAATATATTGTCCTGACAATTTGTTTTATATATATCCCTCTGAATCTGTCCAAAGAGCTTCAAATTCTAATTGCATTCATTCAAGTATATTTACCACACTTATACATGTACATTCTATCTGGGATATATAAGGGAAAAAGTATTCACTATAGATACATGTAGCTGTAGGTTTAATACCCAAGTCTCACCAATGAGACCGACGCCAGACTGACAACAAACGGAACAAGATATTACCTTACTTTGAGCAGTGAAGAATTAGTCAGTTCGTTGTTGGTTTGTCGTAGGTTTGCTCATATGTGACTAAGTTACATTCGTTCTTACAATCTTTGTTCTTGTACGTCTTGTTGGTGCTTTTCTAACTGCATGAAGATTTTATAATTGACTTTTTCACCTTTCATATTCTATTCCTTTACAATGTACTGTAGTAGTACATACATGTATACTGTGCAAACTCTCTTCCCCCTTTTTATAACTTTAACTTTGTCACATGATTGTTTTAGCTCAAACTGCTATTATGATCCCTATTTACTCTGTGCATGCTTTGTAGCTAAGTGTTTTATGCTAAAGTATATAGACTTTCACCTTTCATCTTTATCTTTCTGATATAAACCATTTTATCTCTGCATCTCAAACGTTCGCTTAGATGACAGCTATTAGGCAGGGTCAGGTGAGAATTTCCTTCTTGCATTCTACTAATACCTTAAATGGTTAAGCTGGATAAGTCAGCATGCAGGCTTACATGTACACTTATTCACTCTGTCACAGGAGTTGGTAATAGATTTATGATAGTACTAAGTCCTTATATCGCGTCGCTAGAGGAGAACATACAAGAAAGAAGGATGGATTAAATAGCGGTATAAGAAATTTATTGATTACGAGAAGTAAATGTAGTACTGAAAGTATTATAAACAATATTATAGCTCAATATTAAAGCAGCAATGCAGCATCCACACTAGTGAACTCTGTCCCTCCCCCCTCTTATGAAAATTCAAAAAGAAAATCATCAACATCATCTTTCAAATGTGTTGTAAATTGAAATTTATGAATTTCAGTAATTAAATATACCTGCATATCCAAGTGCTGTGTAATCAATAGTTTGTTAACAACCAAAGTTACTTTGATACAATTTTCCACACATTAAAATTACTTGTTTAGTGTTCATATCAACAATATTAGTTGACAGTTTTCAATAATTTTCTCCAATGTAATTGGTAAGCCTTGCATCTTTTATTGGCCAAATCATTTTTTGATGAAGTAGACCAATTGAAACATGTTTTTGTATAATCTGATTGTGTATTCACAGATGGGTGCACAGAGAGGTATCATGGGAACAGCGGCAGGGGTAAGTAAATGTTTACCTAATCCTTCTACAGTACGAATGAATGAAGTCTACGCTAGAGCATAATGTTAATGAGCAATACTATGAAAACATTGTAGTAGACATTCCTTTGAAGTTTATTATAGGTTGAGCGTGATTCCAGGAGTCTCCACGAAAAATGGTATCAATAAAAATGAGAAAGTGTGACAATACATGTCCAATAAAATGATTGAGTTTGAAGAGTTTGAGTTGAGTTTGAAGTTTTATTATCCAAACAAAAAGTACATCAATATAACAATCAAATGTGAATGTTTAACATTGAAAGGATAAATGGGACCAGAATATAGCACTAAATGATAATCGTGCCTGGTACCATTATAACAATAAATCAGTATCATTATTGAGATGTACTTCAATTGAAGAAGGATGAAAAAGTAAGCTCTTTTTACTTTTGTGCTGTTCTATAGGCCATGAAGATAACTATTCTCCACAAGTTCTGATGTTGTCATTAAATTAAATGGCATCGATCTGAAAACAAGAATCTGTTGTTCTTTTATTGAGGAGAAATTGTCTTGATTTTTAATTTTCCTATCACTCTGTCTCATTTCTTCCATCAGAATCGTCTCAAGACTGGTCTCACATCGTCAATGGGAGCCAGGCCCATTACAGGAATGGCACCACAGGTGACTGTTTAATCCTTTTGTTCAGCCAATTCTTGTAGAAATATGTCTTGAACTTTAAAAACTAGCAATTTATAGAAAATACTGCTGCAAGAGGGAAAATAAAACAAAATAGCAAACAAATGTGTACACTGGATAGTGTAAAAGAAAAATTTATTTCCATAGGATTTGGAAGTCCATAAATGGTGGGGAGGGGGGGGGGGGGGATAAAATTTGCCAAGATTATTTGGGCTTATAAAGTGCCCATACACATTTGACAAAATCAACGTTTTCAGATTTATATATTGATGTGGTCAGAGACCATGAAGATGAAGTCCTTCAATGATCAATGTTTTGTAAAACCATCCTGCTTTACTCTTGAAATGCCAACTTTTTACGCAACCAAGACTCAAGCAATAAGAACTAAATAAGCAATAGTGCGCAACCCCTCATCCTCCTCGTTTGGTTCCTAATGGGACGTTGAGGAGGATACTAAAGAAGAAGAAGAAGATTAATTGTCGTCCTTTCTATCTCTCCTCAGGATGGCAATGTTGCTAGGCCAATGACTGCCGTCAAGGCAGCAGGATACTCATCAACAGGCAGAGGTAAAGTTATTTTCCTTTTTGATAAATACAGGGAGCTAATCATTGCTACAATTAATGTATGATTTAAGAGTTCAATGATTTCTTCTTTCTTATGCAACACAGCCAAATATATTGCTGAAATCACATGGTACTTAAGATGACATTATGTTTTTTGTTGCTTTATTTCGACTATAAAATGAATTTAGAATAGCAAAAAATTCAAAAAAAATGTGCAACCTTCTTTGTAATAATTTATCCATAAATCGTTAAGTTTTTTTTTTATTGCCATTTCTGTAAAATGATGTATCTAAAACATTTTTTTTTTAATTCAGAAAATGTTCATGAATTCGGATACACTATAGAAATTCAGTTTTTCTGACCGTTAATAAAAAGAAGATATGTTCCGACTCACATTGTGTTCTTGTTTTATTTACCCTTTTACAGGTCAAACGTTTGACCCCCTGGGCCAGTCATCAAAAGGCCCAGCCCCACCTCTTGAGACCAAGAATGAAGACTCGTAAGTATTCCAAAGTGAAATTTTGTATCTACATGTAGTACACATCCTCATTGTATCCTTCCCTAAACCCTCTTTGCTAATGATCATTTTAAAGTACTCTGTATTGTTCAAGATTTCAAAAATAATGTTATCGACCTTGCCCTATTCACATTTTATATTCTCATCTTAATTGCCCTATTCACAGTCAATAGTGGAGAAATATTGTGTATATACATACAATGATGGCATATAGTTACTTCCCAGGATGTCAAATAGTTTCTCTTTTTTTTGGACCAAACCATAGAATGACATTTGAATTAAATGCCTATTCATAGAAATTTGATAAAAATTAAATATCTCACACATTACAATTGTTAAAATTTTAAATTACATTCTTTTTTTAAAAGGATTTGTTTCTCATTTTGCTGATATCATTTTGATATTCGCCCTTTTTTCTTCACCTTTCCATTCGCGTGATAGTTTTTCTCTTCATTTATCTCTCATTTATTTGATGTTTTTTTCTATGCACAGGGCTGAAGAGAAAGTGAAGCAGCTGGAGAAACAAGTGAATGATCTCATAGAAGAAAGCTGTTTTGCTCACAGTAGAGGAGAATTCACACTGGTAAGTACAGAAATACTTGCTCCCATATCAAATTGTAAATTTATATCAGATGCATTAGAGATATAATCATACTAAGAACACATTACAATAATTATGCAAAGGCTGGAAGCATTGGCTTCAATGCCTCCATTCAAGTAAAATAAGATATTTGCTATGCTTGCTATGAAGGAGTAACATTAGCTTCTATTTAGTGACTTGCTTTAGTTGTAAAAGCCACCAAAAAAAAGGAAAAAGGAAAAAGGAAAAAAAGATGACTTCATTTGATTGTTATCTTCTTAATCAGAATAAGAAGTACACTCTACACATTGTATATGAAGTAGAATCAATAACATTTATAATGCCAAGACATCTTCAATTATTATCTTGCGAGAATCATCGCTTTGTTATGCAGTTTGACTTCAAACCTAAATGATATTTATCCTAAACTATTTGTTTTCCAGGCACTTGATAAAGCAAAGGAGGCTGGTCGACAGGAAAGGCGGCTTGGTTCAGTCAGAGACCAACTCAGTAACAATGAGCAGGTCAACTTAGACTTGACGTACTCGGTAAGAACCATCTACTCTTTGCATCCCAGTATTCAAATTAGTGAAAGGGTTTTATAATGATGAATTGACATTCTGCATTTTGCATTAATTTGTGTAGGACGAAATTATGTTCCATCAAGAGTCACCATATATTTATGCTGAATAAATAAAAGGATATTTTATTTTTTAATGAGACCTTTTATATCTGTCTAAAAAATGAGCTCTGATCAACAGATTAAGGCCGAGACAAAATGTCTTGCAAAAGATTGTGCCAATACTTGTATCAAGTTTTAGTCTAACCTTCTTTTGGAATATTAAGCAAAGTATTATTGTTTTAGTTTTTATTTATACTTGCATTTGGTATCCAGTGTAAAATAATGAAAATACTGTACTGCCCAATACGTTTTTGGTAACAATAGTCATATCCACATTTGTAGTATAATACATTTTTGTGAGCTGAATTATTGACATGATCATTTAATTGTATCCCTCTGGACAGGTCTTGTTTAATTTAGCCAATCAATATGAAGCTAATGAGATGTTTACCGAAGCCCTCACTACCTACCAAGTC
>JARBES010000126.1:10357558-10368161 GCA_030265145.1 Strongylocentrotus pallidus
AGAAATGCGCACAGTCGAATGTTGATATGACACTATGGCAAGTGTAATGACATTTCGAAGGGACTTGGTGTTTGGCACAAGGTTGGGTAATACTTTACCCAACTTTTTTAAACAGCGACTTTGCACAGCAAAATTTTGCACTCTATTTTTAGAGTGTATCAATGGAGACAATATTAGTGCTTGGAGAGAACATCTATTTAGAAGCGAAGCAGTGACAGATTTAGAAGTTCCCTATATGATAATTGGGTTTAAGGTGCACACTGGGAGGGCGCGGGGGATACTGGGAACTTGATAAACAGGATGTTGCACTTGGATTGAACTTTTATGTAGAAGCAATTGTGTTCTGGAATGCAGCTTTTTCCACCTTTTAAAAATCTTTTTCAAAGGTCGGGGCTATGGTTTGTGCACGAGGCAAAATAAGGCGGGTAGGTTGCACTCTTTTTTCGAACATTGCACTTTGTGTGAATCTCTAAAGATGAGGCGGATCCAGATTTTCAAATATTTCAGGGTGCTTTTTGAGGAGGGAGGTTTAAGTTGTCACTGGGGGGGGGGGTACAATGGGGGCAAGGGGCAATGTCGGATCCAAATTCTCACAGTATACCTTTTGGGGACTAGCATTGCTACGGAGGCACGAAGGAGGGAAGGGACATATATTTTCTTCTATAATACTTTACACCTGCCAAATGGGTTCTATGGGTAAGCCAGATGCTTTCCTTTTTATGCGGGGAGGGGGTGTCGTACCCCTCCTCCCCCTTGTGTCGTCCCTTGGATCCACTACTAAGAAGTTAACAGGTAAAGGTTTGCATTAGAGCGAAGGGGGTGATGACGTATGGATCAATACTACTATACATGTGTTTATTTAACAAAATAGTATCATGAAAGGGCCAAACGTCAAAAGTGTTTACTTCAAGGGTCACTAGATTTCAAGCCCGTCAGCAATTTGAGCAAGCATTATGCAAGTGCTTCATTGACATGCGTGCATTCATGCAAGGAAGGGATCATGGTGACAATCAAATGGCTTTCTGGGTTCCTCGCAGGTACCCCATCTCCTGTGTAAAAACTGACAACACAAGATTAATAGGGAAACCAACGTTAGAAGGAAGTTGCTCTGGAGCGAAGTAGAAAATTTAGAAAAAAAATATATGATAATTTAAACAAAACCAGGATACCAGTAAACGTGTTAAGCAAACAAAAGGTAGCAATTAAAATTGCATCAAATTATAACGTAAATTGGGAAATGAGCGATTGGCTTATGTCCATGTTTCGTCATATCGGAAAACTCCCCTAAATCTTTCAAACTACAACATTATAGTTCTTCTTTTTTACATTACTGAGCAGGACATTTTCTATATGATAGATACATGCTGCATAATTTATCTTCAGTACTGCCCCGAGAGTAAGATAGCCTTGGAAAGAAATGGAAATTCACTATTATTTAATGTCACAATGGGAGAGATTTTCCGAATAATGTCAACATGGTCACATGGTCAGAGTCGAATAATGTGTGATGTTTACGGATCTAGTACAGTACCCTTAATTCTAAAACTTTCAAAAGTTCTTGTCATTTGTCCAATACCTCTCTACTTTCCCCGACCAGTCAAATAATTTGTGATCTATACTCTCAACGTTCTAACATAGATGTTTTTAAATTATCACTGACCGTTTTCTGTTTTTTTCTTCTCTTCTTTCATGCATTCGAAGTAGTTGAAAAATGTTGGTTTGTCCTTTAAAATCGACTTGGTAAATCAAGGCAAAGCCGATACAGTTAGTAGCGGTTTCAAATTCTGTTCACACTCTTCCAAGATTATCTATCGTAGGGTAATATATCCACTGGAGAAGACCCCCTCCTTATGAAAGGGGGAGGGGAGGCAGACAAAATATTAAGCCTACCTTCCATACATCTATTTAAATCGTTGTATCAAATTATATCGTATGATATCTGAAAGGGGGACAGACGCTTCGTCATGTTCTTACGATGACCTCAGATCACAGCATTAGGGGTGAATCAAGTATTTTGCAAGGGGGGGGGCACGATTCCGAATAATCAAACAATTAAAAGGGAAATTCGTGTGTACTCTAGGTATGCTAATTGGTTCAAAGGATAGGTTGAGTCCCTATTACCTGGTAAATACCTTGCTTTTGAAAAAAAATCTGTAATTCATATAAAACAAAATATTTTCTGTGACTTATTTTAAAATCCTTTAAAGTTTTATAAGTCATACTTACTTGAAGCACTACCTCTAAATCTAAATCATTTCTATCGCCATCTCACGTCAGTTCTTCTTGTATGAGTAAGGTGTCGTAACTCTGCTTTTTGGTTTTTGCATCAAGTCTTCAGTCTTCAATGGAAATTAGGTAGGGTTTGCAGAAGGGGTTTGAAGTGTGTGTTTTTTATGGGCCTTTAAATGTTTTTTTTAAGAGTTATGGTGCCACATGAATGCAATGATTCATAATCATCATCATCATCATTATGATCATGGAAATAATGGAGTATGTAATTGCCGGAACCGAATGGGTTCCAAGCGGATAATCTAATTGAATTGAGGGGCAAGAGAGAGAGAGAGAGAGAGAGAGAGAGAGAGAGAGAGAGGGGAAGGGGGGAGAGAGAGAAAAATAGAGAGAGTGATCGTGTGAGAGAGAGAGAGAGAGAGAGAGAGAGAGAGAGAGAGAGAGAGAAAGAGGTGAATCGACTCCTCTGTGGCAAACAGGTAGAACGCAGACAGATGTATTAAAGTGTGAGGCATTGATTTTCGTGCCCTCTATTTTCTGCCCAATTAGCCTCCCAATTGGTGATATGATTATAAGGCGTGCCCTTGTTTATCTCGCAACCTCCTCCTTCCTTAAACATCCAATTTCATCTCTATCTTAAACACATCGCCACATACGCACACATTGCCCCCGAACAGCGATTAACTTGAATGTGTGCTTTTTGGGAGAGTGAATGGCGGGAAAAAAATACGCCCGGAGTGTTTACGTCTTCAGAAAAACAAATACAAATTTGACTGAAAAATAATGCAGGAACCTTCTCAAGAATATTTTGCGAGAACACTGTTGATTGATAAAACTTGTATTTTTCTTTAATTCCATTCTTAATTCAAAGAGAAAGAAATGGAAATTGACCGGTGTAGAAATATAAAGGTAGGTCAGGCTATTCTTTTTTTGTTGTAATCTCATATCTGATAAGGAGGATTATTTATAGCAAATTGCTCTGTTCATGGTGAGATTTTTACCTAAAATTGTTAAAATGTATAAATGAATCATTAAGAATCATTTTCTAAAATGTTACGGTATCTTTAAACAACAAACATGCCCCGGTGGCGCACACTTAAACTAAAAAATAAATAAAAATGCAAAAATAAAAATAAAAATAAATGAATACAAATAAAATCATTGTCACAGAGAGAGAAAGATGAAGGCCGCATAAATATACAGAGATAGATATATGAAGGGAAAAAAAGAGATGTGAAGAGAAGTAGAAAGAGCGTGGAAGAAAGAGAGACCGAGAGAGAGATGAAATGAAATGAAATGAAAAGGGGGAGAAAAAGAAAGACTTTAGGAGAGAGAGAGAGAGAGATGTAGAAAACGGGGGGATGCAGGACGAGAAAGGGAAATGGAGAGTGAGAAAGAGAGTAAGAGAGGGAGAGAGCGAGTACATTTTTAAGGAGGTAAATGAACCTTATATCCAGGTGTAGTAAGCAGAATGAAATGTGTCTTTTCTGCCACTTTCATGCAGGTTTTTGGCGCCTAATTTGTCTGCACGAGCACATTTACGTGTAAATATTGACACGCACGCGCACACACACGAACGCACACATGCAACGCACACAAACACCCACACACACCCGAACACGTGTTCGCTACGCCCCAAAATCAACGCATTGAGAGTGACGCCGGGCTATTATTGTAGTCATCAAGAGCCCACCGCACACCATACCAGCCGACCGCTTTCCGATTTACAAAGAAATCTTAACTATATTAGATAAAAACAAAAATGGTAATAAACAAATGGATATAATATTCCTGATTGACGACCTTTGATTTATTATATGGATACCAAAAATAAGTGTTGGGGCATTATATAAGAATTCAAGTTTGTACATGTTGTGCACAAGCCATAGTCCTAGAATCGTGAACAATCGCACGACTTGTAACGTCATACGATTCGGAGCCGAATTGGTCTATTATTCTGTAGGACATTTGCAATAACTCCTTTTTTTTAAATTATAGGGCCTACTGATAAAAAGACTATTCATAAACCTCACTTAATGATGTTTTTACATCTATGATGTTGGAATTTTCTTATGACATGAAATAGAAAATTCTTCAAAAATCAGATTGCAGTCAGATGGTTCGTGAGTGGTATGCTTAAAAGCTAGTTTTATACATTTTGTTTCTGCCTATTACAATATAGCCTACATGTTAAGCCTAAACAGAAGAATCTTTACAAGAACAGCTTCTCATATTCATATATGAATATACAAACATATTTTTTATATACTCATGCTTATTGTTTTTTTTATTTTGTATATATACATACATTTCATTTAAACGAAGTTTGGTACAAGATCTTTAATTATATTTTCATCACATAAAATGCATTAGCTCGAACAGAATACTAATTGTTATATTCGTCTCGTATTACATTATATGAGGGAAATGAAAATAATTATAAAGGCTCTATTTTACATCCTCTTCATTCCACTTCATTAAATTTACTATGAACATAATAGTAACGGTTCTAATTCTAATAAAACTTTATAGATTTGTTATAACTGAGATTCGGAATACATATATCAAGCCCCTGGGCAGAATACAAAGAGAGCTAACCACACACTGATAACTACATGTACATGCCAGATTGAAGAAGAAAAAAACATTGAGTAGCGAGCTATAACTACAGAAAATCCTTATGAAGAGTACTATTTATTCTTGTTTTTTTTACAGCGAAAAAAAGAGGAAAGCTAATTCTTATAGGGGTACTATTTATCCTCCTTTTCACAGTAAAAGCTGTCATGTACATCATGTGCCATCGTTATGTTAAATGCTTTGATGTGAAGATAACCATTGGATAATAAATACAGGGGGAAGTATTCTTTTATTCTCAAACAAAAAGAAAATACAAACAAAGCAACAACAAAAAAGCAGGAAGAATTCTCTTTTAACAAACAATATTCTTCGAGTCTAAAACTATTTTCTGATATACATGTAGATACCTTGCCAATTACTTTTTTAGTACAAATTCGCACAAAATTCAACCATTCGCATTTTTGTTATTAACCACTTCTTGGCATCTTTATTTCTTCCTTTTATAGATGCATGCACTATTCATTTGTTACATTGCAATCCTTTGTTCCAATTTCTGTGCACCTATAATGTTTTTTGATTGATTGCGCTTCTATTTTATGACAGTAATTCATCAAAAAGAACGGAATATTTTATTTTAAATGTTTTTTTTTCCTTTCCGCTTCCTTACCAACAATGACCTTTGTAAATGTTAAAGAGTCCATTATTAGAAATTATATCAATATTCTCTTCCTTTTTAAAACCAAAGTCGAAACCATACATTCAATGATATGGTTTGAAAGGAAAATAAGACATATTATATTTTTATATATTATTTTCAACCTCTTAAAAAAAAGTGTTGTTTTTTTACAAAGAAAAAACACATACATTCAGTTACCTGGATGGTGAATTTTTTTAACATACTTTATTGACATTTACCTTCCATTCAAACAAATTAGTTAGCATTGCCAAAATATTGTTCGTGAATTTGATATTATAATAATTTATTTTAAAGCTATTGTTAATTTAACTTTTTTCTTTTTTTGGAACTGTTCTATAAAGTTAGACATTATAATGTGATCATTTATAAGCAATGGGGTAGAAGTGTTGGGGCACATTTTTACCACTTATATTTTTAACTCGGAAAATAGTTTTGTTATACCGTTAAAGTCAGACATAAATGCGGTATATATATATTTGAGCACAATTTAACCAGGTTCATTTTAAAGTGTTTTGTATGGATTGTTCCTTTAAAAGTCAGACAAATAAGGCGATATTTAAGAGCATTTGCTGGGTGATTATGTCTTCTCGATTTGTTAGGAAATAGAATTCTCTGTCATATAAAGACGTCGTTTTGTGCCTTCATCTTTGTGTGGTCGATCAAATCATACGGCAGAATACTTACCAGATAAAAAGGATGGGTTTACGTCAAGATTCACGAGCGAGATCGGAAGCTATTGGTCGTTATCTCCGTCTGATATCGATGACTATGGCTTCAGAAGTAAAGGAATGAAGTGGCGGTTGGATAATTTCGAGGATAATGCGAGGATATTGTACAGGTCGAAGAACCACTTTATTTCTTCCTCCTCAATTATTTTCAAACTTTACGACAAAAATACCCCCCAAATAAATGTTTTTTTTTAGATATACATATACTTACGTTTGCAAATGATCATCTATATTTTATGAAAGATTGCCCAAATTACGATTGTTTGCAAATTATCATCGACTCTTTATCGCACGCCCCAAATATCAAAATTGAATGGTCTTTCCCTCAAACCTATATCACAAGAGAGAAAAAAATGTTGAAATACTTATTAGATTTAAAAAAAAAAGGAAAGTCCGTTTGAAATGTACGAAACGAAATAAATCAGAATATTTTATTATTTTATTAACAAAAGAACTCAAATCCAGCATTTAGAAGGAAATTGGCCAATCCGTCTGTGAAATCGATGTTGATAGATTATAGAGTGTGAAATTCTCTACCTTTATTTAAAGAGCTGAAAGGCAGAAGGTGTCATTTGCCCCGATGCATCAGACTTAGCTTGGTGGTAACTTTAGCATTAATGGTATCTTCCATGGAATCCTTGATTTGATTGGCTGTTCAGTGATGATTGGCTGTTGCCAGAATGAGTGTAGTTAACATTTATTTATAATTATTTAGTAATACATGTAGTATGTTCTAAATCTCTTACTATTCACAAAATATTTGACTTGATTTTATTATGAAAAAATGGCTTAAATTATCCTAAAAGATAAGGATCATAAAAACCACAATCAAAATAGAAAGTGTTACAAACAGGTCATAATTGAACAGACATATTTCACTATATAGTAGCATACAGGGCCAAGAAAAAAGGATTTGTCAAAGCGGGACATAACATATAAACATAAAACATACAATTGTACAGATATCAAGTTCAAGTTCATGTTTCATTTTCCACATTCCATTATAGACATACCGTTAAAAACATACTTAATATGAACAATAGCATATTATGTATATATTAAGAATACATTACAGTAGAACGAAAATGACGCCGGCAGAACGCTAACGAATATATAAATTGGAAAATATGTATTACAAGCACATTTATATAAGTTAACAAAACAACAAAGTAAAGTCAAACAGAATAATGTATATTTCAATGAGATTGTAAGTTAATTAACATTTATAAGGCATATCAATTGAATATTACAAACTAATAAAAACGTAACTCTGCTAAATAAGAAGATAAAGCAAGCATAAAACATTTCTACATTTGGATGAAAGGATATGAGTCCTTTTTTGTACGATTATGAAAGCTGGATAGAAATATATTGATAAGGGAAAAAACAAGAAAGTAATTTCACACGAACAAAAACGAGACACATAACATCGATAAGTAGCCTGGGATGTATTTTGTTAAAGCCTTCCAATTTTTTTTCTCCACAATCATACTCTTTCCGAAATTGCATTTTGAATAGGCGTTACCGATGCCGCCATACATCTTGATAGCAAATCGGTTTTGTAGAGCTATTTTAAACGTAGTGCTATTAGGAGATATAGACATTGGAAATGCCGAGGACGTGAGAGAATGGGAGAAAGTGAGGAAGATATACACATAAAGAGGGAGAGGAAATAGGGGAAGGAAATGAGAGAGAGAGAAAAGAGAGAAAAGAGAGAAAGGCTAAAGGGAGAGAGAGAGGGAGGGAGGGAGGGAGAGAGAGAGAGAGAGAGAGAGAGAGAGAAGACAGAAAGACTAGAGGGGGAGAGAGGGTGGGAGCGAGGGAAGGAAGTAGCAGCAAACGTCGTTATACAAGGAAGGGAGAGAATAGGAGATTGGTAAAGAGAGAAAGAGAGAAATGTAAGACAGGATAAAAATCGAATGAAATGAAGGGGGAAAAGAGAAGAAATGCAGATCAACGAGGAAAAAAAAATGGCCTTAAAGAAAAAGTGAATTTAGTATGAGATTGTAGAAGAGAGAGGGAGAGAGAGAGAGAGAGAGAGAGAGAAATAGATATAACCAGAGAGAGAGAGAGAGAGACAGAGATGAGGGGAAAGCAAATGAGTTGAAAATCTTATTTAAAGCAGTGAATGTCTTATCTAGCAGGCACACATATCCCTCAGAATATCGGTAATACCCTATCCCTGTACTCATAATCTTCATATGATATATATTTTTATCCCCTTTCAATTCAGAACATAATCTTCAATTCGATCAAATTTGAGGCGTTATCATCGCCGAGCAAGATGAATAACGGGGAAAAAGAGAAACTCAAATCGAAAGTTTAAAGTAGCTTTCAACATATCGTTTTCATTTCCTAAACAATTATAAGATAATGATAATAATAATATTCCGCTTTTAAAGCGCTTAATACAATGTCTCTAAGCGCTTTCCAGATATACTACTATCCCGGTAGTACAAATCATAATGCATAATTTTATTGGATTCTATTTCGAATCATAATTGTGAAGCCCTAATCAGCCGAAGTTCTTTGTCGTTAAAAGTATCCACCATAGGTTCTGATTAAAAACAACAACAAGATTCTGATTTATTTTAAAGCTATTGATCTAATCTAATTATCAAGATATCTGGTCCTTAAAAACCGACTTGAATAGTCTTCCCACTATATTCATACACTGTGAAGAGGTTGGCCAATATTTTTTCAACACTTTGCCCAACGTTGTGCCAATAGCCAACCCAACCATCTATTGGGCAATATTTTGCCCAGTGGTATTGGTAAACGTAAGTACCCTACTTCACACGTGCATAATTGTTTCGTATTTTGACCAAAATTTGGGCAAAGATATGACCCTTCAACTGCCCGACTACGGTAGCCCACTTGTTGGGAAAATCTTGACCAACTGTGTGTTGAAAAATATTGCCCAACCTTTTGGAAGTGTAAACGAGGTGCATGTAGGTACATGTTTAGAGTACACATGTTTCATCATGATTGATGGTTTCATTTTGTTATGAATCACTCTTTTATGACTTTCTTTATTGTTATGTTTTCATGTGCTGAGTCGCTTTTTGTTATTAGTTGTCGATGTGTATTGAGGAACCATGAAATCACGTAAATATCTCTTAATTTCAAGAATTCAAGTTGTATTGACGAAGGGAATCTTATCTCTTCCTTTCTTATTTCTATTTTGAGTTGTTAGATAGGGAGTGAAACCAGACAGAAAGGAAAAATAATCTAAAAAGTGCAGGTGAAAGAAAATACGGAGAAGGTAAGGAGACAGGAGAGGAAAGAAGAGGAGATAATGAAAAATATCCTATGGAGTTACAGGAGGTAGGAAAAGATGATATTAAGTAGAAAAGAAAAAAGGTGAAGGGGAAAATATGAAGAGAAGAGAGAAAAGACAGAGAGAGGTAGATATATAAAATAGAGAGGGGGGTAGATGGATAGACAGATAGCAATAGTTATAGATAAATATGTAGATGAAGACAGAGATAGGGGAGATATATATTATATTCAGAAAGATAGATAGATAGATAGAGAAAAGAGAGAGAGAGAGAAAGAAAAAATATAACGTATGGAATATAAGTGGAAGATGAGACAAAACAAACTTGAAATTGACCTTGCCCTTTACAAAATGAGGAATACACCTCCAACCCTCTGGGATTAAAAAGGGGTAATCATTCTGATAGATTGATTAAAAATGCATATAATTATTATCTACTATTATTCTGCATGAAACAATACACCATCAGAAAGCTCATTGTGGATGCATGAGTTGAGTAGTAAAAGCATTACTATGGCAACAACGATCTAAGTCGTTCTAAGTTTTCAGAAAGGTCGAAGAGATATTTGTTTTGTGAACAAATCATTTTCAAACTCACAAAATAAGAAAATTTATGCCAATTGGCTCAGTTGTAATTACACCTTCCAGCAACGCTAAATATTTTCAATGGCTGAGATTATATATTGACAGTTCATTTTTCAAAGGTCACATTTAACAATGTTGTTAGTGCACAATATCCCTGTTTTCATTGATTGAAAGCTTATTCAACCTTACTCTTTTGAATACATGTTTATCGATGATACCTTGTGCTGTGGTTCTTGAATTTTCATTGTGATGCTTATGGATTCATTATTACAGAGAAGTCTATCTCCTGAAAATTTGCAGCATGGCATGTATTTTAGCAAGTATTGGATTTAGATTATGGGTCATCTGCACCTAGAGGGTCCTCTATTACAATGAGAAGCAATAGGCCATTTTCGTAATGTAAACAAATTTAATGCATAAGTCTTTGTGTAGTGCCTCAATACAAATTATTTCATTCACCTGATAAGAATAATAGTATTTCAATAGACAGAATCCGAACTGCATACA
>JARBES010000126.1:10497789-10508343 GCA_030265145.1 Strongylocentrotus pallidus
CCCCCCCTGGATCCGCGCCTGGTAGTAGTAATAGTAATAGTAGTAGTAGTAGTAGTAGTAGGAGTAGTAGTAGTAGTAGTAGTTATTGTTGTTGTTGTTGGTGTTGTTGTCACTGTTGGACTTGTTGGTATTATTGTTGTTGTTGTTTTGTAGCAGTAGCAACAACGGGAGCTACTACAAGAAGTTTTAAAAGGAGGTTACCGATTCGCAAATGTCTTATAAGCAAAAATACATATACATGTGTGTACATAAATAAAAAATACAATTAGGTAAAATTACTAAAAGAAAAAAGTATCTACACACCTGAATGGTTTTGCTATTCTAGTGATCTTGACCTGGCCATCTAGATCCCCACTCAGGTGCATGATGGGGGTGGGGTAGGCAGCAAGATCATCTAAACGCCCCGTTAGGTACGAAGCCCATAACATTACACCTTTAGTCACAGACGGACTTCTGCTGACGTAACTCTGTAGGAATGTACCTATTAGGAAAGGGAAATTCGAGATGAAGATGACATAAGATGGACGTCTTATGAAATGCTGAGGTTTAGATGTGGACATTTCTATATCAGTAAAAAAAAAAAATGAATTAAAATTCATTCATTATATTAGACAGATACATGTAAATAAATAGGTAGGCATAGCAGTGATGGAATATTATACAACTTATGCACACTCTGTTATAACAATGAATTAAAGACGTTGACATTCAATGTATACATCAAACATGAATATCTTTTCTGCGTAAAACTAATGTGTTGACATTGCAAATTGATATGAAACTAATAACAGTTCATTTTCCCCTCTGGAAAAAACATATATATATCTCTCTATATACTTAAAACCGAGTGGTGTCATTCCATATCCAGAGGGTTATATTACTTTCGCGGAATATGCCTTGTGTAGTTCCAGTTACTGGTTCCTGTTTTAGAATAATAGGCACTTTCTCTGGAAATGTCTTGCTCCTTATTTTCAAATCCGCGCTCAGTGAAATGTTTGCGAACATCCCAGGAAATCTTTTTCTTCGAAATTTCGTAAATATCATGTGTAATCAAAGTCAATATTTCCTCGTACAAGGGTATAACCGAATAAGAACCATGCTTTCAAAACTGACACATTTCATCGCAAAACAAAAAGAAAATTATCAATCATAGGCCTAGTATTAATGACTTTGAAACATCAATTTATTGATTAACTCATTTCACATTGTTCTTACCACCAAGAGAATGACCAGCAAAGAAGATCGGTGTATTTTCAGGCATACCAGTAGATACAAGATCGTCTAAAGCAATATTTATTGCTCGGGTTAGCTGCATGAAATGAGTATGACCAAAAAGATAAACCAATACAACACAGAAATATTCATATTGATATTCTTATCTACAAATTCTATTCATACCCTTACCAAGTTCTGTAATTATTTAATTATGTGAAAATGTATTTATTATGTTTCTTGAGAAAGTGATGTATCAAAGTTTACATCAAAAAGGATTTAACAATGGCCTTAATACAACCAGTCCTATTGTATTCCTTGAGTTAGGAATAACACACATATCTAATTTACAAAGGGTATACATTTTGGTTGTTAACTGTAGTTATTGGTATCTTCACAACCAACCATTGTCTGCATACCAAGTAGACCGACATCTGACCAAGAAAAATAACAAATTAAAAAATATAGAAATGAAGAAGGTGCCATACGGTTCACGAGATCGGCATTCCATGAACTGACGAAACAAATATACAACTGATTAAGCGAAAATAGAATTGCCTAGAGAACCCTAATTCTAAAATGTGGCTAGAAGGCACACGAGCCTGACTTTGTCTATGGGGATGTCGGTCCCTTGGGTTGTCAGTGCCAGTCTAGTAATCCCTACAAAGACCTGCGAGACCAACAGTATCGGTAAATTAATTAATAAATAAAGTGACCTTAGAGCAACTTCTCTTTGTAACATGAACCATTTTTTCTTTTATTCAAAACACAGGCCTATAAAAGACGAATATAATTTGAACTTTTTAAAATGTTGGTCCGAAACATAAACAGAGATGTATGCACGGCGTTGTACCATTTTGCATTTCCACCTTCCAAAAATAGATAAATAGACGAATAGATAAATTAATGTATAAACAAATAAAAACATTTTGAATAAATGAAAACAGTAATTTTTGTCACAAAATGAAATGATTAAACAAATTAATAAATACATATTTAGATAATCCATATTTTTTTAATGAGTAAATCAACATACAATATAATAAAATATCAAATATCTTTAAAAATAAATCAATCAATCAATCAATTAAGAAATAAATTGAAAAAACTAACAAATAAATAGATAATATTTAAAAAAAATGCATGCATTCACCTGTGGTGGGAAGGGCGTGTCTCCGATGTAATCCGTGGTCAATGCAACCCATAGCTTTAGCGTCGACTCACGCTGGATGCTCTCAGCAAGAGGTAGGTAGGCCTCTCCACGGATCTCTGCCCCCGGGATCACGATCAGTGCAGCCTCCACTCCCTGGGCGCGTACGGGTTCGACGACGACAGCCGATAGGCCATGGGCGCCCCATGGTCCGACTAGAGCACAGACAACAAGAAATGTCCAAAACATCGTGATTTCACTCGTTTATTACACGGTTATAGTTATCAAAAAAGAGTAGCAGTTTGGTGATGGACTGCATATACAGTAGACCTAATTGTGGTGATTGTGTCCACATATTTATCTGAAAGCCGGATAAGTAGATTAAAGTTGATATCATTGTTGTATGAAGGTCCGTTTAACATTGCCAGAAAAAATTATTATACCATGATGTAATTTTATATTCTGTGTACAATATTCCACCGTATAGCTTTCCCTTACATTTGTTTTTTTGATATGTATGCTCCTATATTACTATGTTTTGTTTTGTAAGTTTTCTTCAATCAATTGCGATTAGAAACCATTATGTACATTAATTGTTATTCAAACGGAAACAAAATGTGGCAACCCAACCTTGGAATGAAGATAGTGAGAACGTTCCTTCGACCCTAATCAACTCAACAATCGAATGACAATAACGTAAGCAGCGTTATCATACTCATATCTCAGTCACACCGCCATACTGGGTCCAAACCGACCGATTTATAGGACATTCAGGAAAATTTCTAATATTGCAATAAGATTGTACTTTTGGTTAAATATTACGATCAGATTGTGTAAATAGTTGAAATCAACTTTCAATCAGATTGTATTTTTTGTTAAATATTTCAATCAGATTGTGTAAAAATTTGAAATGTAGACAGTTTATTTATGCTGCATTAATATAATCATTACGTGTCCATACATGTATATCACAACATAATTGTTTCAACGCGAATGCATTTCAAAAATAATTCTTAATGGTTCAATGATCACTCCTCATGATTGATGTGTGTTACATATAATTTAGCTTGGATTGTCATAAATAATTAAATGAAATGAAAAATAAATATCTTTTTCTTTCTTTAGTGCGGTCTAGGTCTCTTTAGTGTGACCGGGTCCGGGGTATTACATGCTCTTGTTACAAAAGGCTGGCCAATGTTAAGTACGTGTTAAAGATATCTAATGTAAACAGCTAAATATCCCCTTGTCTAAAGTAAACAGCGAGTAGATATGGGTATGAATTAGTGCAATGCATATTGCATTTACTTCATGTATAATCTAGTTGGTGAACTTCGTATAGGCAAGGGCACACCCTAAAACTATTTGTCTACTTTATCACCATCTTCCTTATTACTGTCATATCAATCACCATCCTTATCTTCACCATCACCTTCATCATAATCATCCTCCTCATAATCATCCTCCTCATCATCATCATTGTCGTAGTTCTGAACATAATCATTGTCATCATTAACACCAAAGTGGCCCTATTACAGTTTATACTATACAATAGGGCATTGACATGACCCTTAAGTGAACTGTCTGATATGATTATGAAAGTCTACCAAGGTGATGAGAAAAGGCCCCGCTGTTGAATGATAATTAAAAGATAATGCTGAGAAAATACGAAAAGAAAATCATGTTGTGGCGATAATAATTATACACATTGCGTGAAATCATTGCCGCTTTTTACTTGCGTACATCTTGGTCCTGTACTGTAAAAAGTTGCTATCAATCGCAACTATATGTACATAAGAGATAGGGGACTGCAAACTTGCGATTGATTTATAAGAGAATTTTTGTTTTTAATGCAACTGTATATTTATTTTGTAAACAACGTTTTGTTAATGGCACGATCAGAAAGAGTTTTTCAAACAATCCATCTTTGGCAATTCCAAAATCCCGGTGAGCATCACCTGATGAAATATTCTAATATAACATTGACATATTACGTAATCTAAACACGATTCACATATGTATTAGCATAGGTTAATTGAAATTAACTGTCTGACATACCAAAGTTCTCCAGAATTCAATTGAAGTGATGAGAAAACGTTCAGCTGTTGGATCATGGTAAATAACAAAATGTAGATAATGTTGAGAAAACTAGGAGAGGAGCATAAAGCGGTATCCCTGTTGATGAATAAGCACACTGCATTTAAGTCCTCACCACAGGGGGAGCGGGGGGGGGGGGGGAGGAGGGGGAATAAACAATGTCCCTTTGCAAAAAATGTATGTCAATAATGTTTTGGTAACCTATCAAGGCAGAAATACAAAAAACACTTCTTTTGTCTTTGGGATGTTAAAGCGATTAATTATTAAAGCCTTTTCACTAAAAATAGGCTCTCTCTCATAACAGAGATGTACATGTTTTGTTGTTGTTGTTGTTGTTTTTGTCGGTGGTGGTGGTGTTTTTGTTGTTTTCAAGAGTTAAACAAATTACACAACAGACCAAACAGACAATTGTATTACCTTCGATGACCAAAAGTCGATCGGTTCAGATGCTTTATCATGGTAACGGGATCGGTTTGGCGGTGTAACTACTGACCGAGGTATTAGTTGTTTGGTTAGGTTGCTGATATTACAGAGAAGGAAATAAATAAACCTGTTTCCGGAATCAAGTTTGTTCCCTTTTGTCTGCCTCCTCTCATCCAAAATTCCCCTCTTCTACATCCTTTGAGAAAAAAAGGAAACTCTGACGACCCTTAAATAATCCACCACGTACTTTGCCGGTTAAGTACAAAGGAGAAATGAATTTGCAAACTGTATCGTTTTTAATATTCCTTTGAGAGAAGTAATATGATAGAGGCATTGTCTCATAAAAATAATTGCTCCTGAAATTACCGTTACATAGATTTTTTGTTGTTAATGTAATGACGAGTGTGAATAGCGCCATTTCTCTAAAAGGAGAGGTATCTCTTCACTTTGAGTAATTATCAGCAAGACTGTATCAACTTGTTACAATTTTGATAATTCAAACACCTCACAATTCTCAATCATACTTATGTAGGCCTACTTCATGACCAATCGTAGTAACTGATGTACAGTTTCGTTAACGATACAATCACACGACCAGTACTCGAAAGTAGTGTATGTATGCCTCATTCGATACTGGTTTCCACAGAGGCAATGATAACAAGTTAATGAAATAAAATTCTACAAAACATGACATGCAAGACCAGCATATGGTACAAATGACCCTAAATGACCTAAGATCTTTTGAAGGTGGAGTGGTCCCTATTCACGCATTTATAGAATAACCATGAAAGTGCTTTTGTGCCTTCTGAAGGCTCGTCATATCGATATTGTCGGTCTCATATAGCCGCCAGTATAGTCAGTATCATCACGTATAGGACTCATGCTAACGTGCGTGTCTAAACCGTGAAGAATAATAATGATCAACACAAGTCTTAGAGATAAAGACTTTGGCATTGGGTTATAACTCAAGATATTTTAGCGATGATTAACTTCTTTTGTCAATACAATTGAGGAAGAACGAGACCACCTGGTCCCATGCAATGCTGATAGACCTATTTGCTCACCACCAGTGGCGTATTGCAACCTTGGCGTTTTGAAGGGGGAGGAGGGCAAAATATTTGAGCCAGTGATGTTCCCTAAGCGTGAAGTTATCTATTTTTATTTACATGTTTTAGTGACCCTAGTTTGCATGTACAGAGAGAGAGAGAGAGGGAGAGAGAGGAGAGAGAGAGAGAGAGAGAGAGAGAGAGAGAGAGAAAGAGAGAGGGGGAGGTGGGGTTGTTGATGGACGTTCCTTTTCGGCATCTCTTCATCTTCTTTTTCCTCTTAGTTTATAAACCTGATGATAAATTATTTCGACATTATATAATACATCCCATAGGCCTACTATGGTGAAATAAGTTATTCATTGAATTCCGAGTTATTTGAGACTCATTTCACTTTGACTTACAGTTTTAGGGACGGTGCAACATTAATGCACATCCATAATCTAGTGATCGGTACGTCTTTAAATATGTCAAGAGTCACTTAAACCCTTAATTAAGAATGCCGTTATTAACATTTTGTCTTGTGTGGTTTACGTTTTAAGATGAGAAATGGACTCGATTTCCCTCTTCTCTTCATATACCGCAGTGCATGAAGGCGGTGCAAACAAACTTTCGGAAAATTACCATTATCAGTTATAATAGCGATTGATGATTAGGGGCCTAGTAAATGTTATACTTTGTCGGAATTTTATCTTGGGCGGGGGTAACTGCCCCTCTGTCATCCCTTCCGATACACCTTTGCTTATCAACATGAATCATATTTCTATCTTTATAAAATAAGAGGCTTAGTGACGTTGGCATACCTCATGCTGACTAGTCGCATCCCTCACAATTAAGTGAAAGGAAAAGATTATTCATTTTGCATTTGACATTTAAAGAGTGAGAGTATTCAAACATCATCATCCAAAATGGCGGCTTTTAATGTTGCCCATCTCCTGCTCCTATTCTCCATCATGACCTCGCTCCGTGGGTGTGTCAATGGGCAGACGGTGGTCCTTTTGGACCCCATCAAGAATTGCGGTGTGGAAGCTGGTTTGATCGTGGTCCCTGGAGCCGAGCTTAGAGGGGAGACCTACGCGCCTCTAGCCGCTCAGATCCAGGAAGCATCACCCCTCAAGCTCCATGTTGCTCTTACCACTGATTATCTCAATGATACTCCTAACCCGGTCCAAGTAAGTCATTCTTATTCATCTTTCTACCCGTTTTCTCTGTCGATACTCTCATGTTTTATCCTTGCATTCCTCATTTCCCTCATCTCTCTTCTCCCCCTTTTATGTGTGCTTTCTTCGTGTGTGTATTTGGGTCTTACAGACGTGTATCAATCAAATGTGATTATTTTTGTCTGGGGACGGACCTTTAAACGTCACCATCCGAAAGACGTGACTCAGATTCGAACCTGCATCCTCGGCTGAATCAGTTTGTAACTTCCACTGTTAGCTGGATTACAGGCGCATGCCACAACGTCCCGCTCTCAATATTGAGGGCGATGTGATTTTTTAATCTTCTGGTAGGTTTTTTGTTTAATAATTTATTTATTTTTTTATTTTTTTCTTCGTTTATGTTCGTTTGTTTGCCTTGATTGTGTAATATCGTTATGCTCTCTCATATCAGTTTCATATTTTAATTCCCATTTTTACATTCAGGTAGGGAATGCTATTGAGCGTGCAATCACCGAGCTCCGTGATGCTAATCTTCCTGACGATGCTCCTATCTACGTGGCTGGACATTCACTTGGAGGTAAGGATCAATATTCGTAAAAAAACGCAATAACTTTAATCCGGATATAACCAGTAATCAAAGCTAGTTACGTTGATCAAAATCTCATGCTGTATTGGTTGGGAAAAGTCATCCTCTTCACTCTTCAGGCAGAAGAAGAAGGAGAAGAAAAAGAAAAAGACGAAGAAGAAGAAGATTAAGGAGAAGAAGAGGCAAAAAGCAAAGAAGAAGAAGAAGAAGAAAAAATAATAAGAAGGTATTGTTTACGATGGTGAAGAAGCATACACATTTACCATAGAGACCTTCAGAAATGAAAACAATTTCATTCTATACAAAAGTTTCGATGTTAATTTCTGACCAAAAGCATTGCACATGCCATATGCGGATTTTTTTTTATTTCTTCGCAGGAACATTTTTGCAAACATGGGTTGATAATAACCCTACCCAAGTGGCGGGTATGATGCTATGGGGTTCATACTTGACGGGGGCAACAGGGGACCTAGCTGCCTACCCCACCCCCGTCATGCATCTGAGTGGGGATCTAGATGGTCAGGTCAGAATCACCAGGAACGCTCGCACTTTCAGGTTTAGATTTTGTTTGTTGTTTTGTTTGGTTGTTTGTTTGGTTGTGATCTATTCGTAAATGTACATCTCTGCTTATATGGTCACAACCTATCTCTGTCATTATTCATATTCTCTCTCTCTCTCTCTCTCGATCGATCGATTTCTCAAATGAATATCAGAATTCCATTGTAAATTAAAAAAAAACACATCTTGTTACTATTTTGGCCTTTTCCCTTGATTAAATTAATACATTCCTCACTCAGTGAATCACCTTTTGTGACGTAACACTGGCTCATTTGGAATTCGATCAACTCCTTTCTTAGTTGAGGGCGGAGCTAGGAGGGCGAGAGCCGTGAAAGAATAATACTGAGTTCTGATAGTGTGAGCGACATTCCTTGATTCTATTTTTGATCAAAATTTCCTTTCCTCCCAAACAAACAAACAAAACCAATCAGCAAACAAATCCTACCCTTATTTCTTTCTATTTGTTCTTCTTTCAGAATATATAAATCATAGGTTTATTAGTTTACATACATTTTGTTCGCATCTCTGTTTTTGTGTCATTCAAACAGGGAGCTTGAGAGCTTGCTCGTGAATGGGCCATCAAGTTTGATCGCAACTAAACCCGTCGTGCTGATAGAGGGCGTCAATCATTTTCAGTTTTCGTCAGGAGAGAAGCCAGCTCTTGTCGAGAAAGAGGATTTACCTGCTGACGTCACAGCTGATGAAGCATACGTTCTTCTCGCTGATGTGAGAAATGTTTCTCTTCCTCCTCCTCCCCTTCTTCTTCTTATCCTTCTTCATCTTAGATTGTCGTAGGCCCTATAACGGTTTTTTCTTGGAAAATTGTACTGGATTTCGGTTATTGTATAGTGTTTTAAAGTAAGGCATTGATCCACAAGTGTGAAGAGCTTTTACTTGTCAGACAACCTGACACTATATTATTCTGGAACATAAACAAAGTGGATACCACCATTCCTATTGAGATGCATGTTCATGATATATATTGTTTCCTTTCTCTTAATGTATTCTTTCAGCCCATCAACTCTTTTATGCATTACAATATGGATTATGACACCTGTAACTCTATGGAAAATCTGAATTCACACTACATCGCCACACGAAACAAAGTAGCGCCCCTTACGGCCATGAAGGACCTTGAATGGGACGGTGCAACTTCCCCGTGGCTCATCACAGCTCAGGTAAAGAACATATTTGTTTGTTTATTTGTTCATCTTTTTATATATTCATTTATTGATTTCTTCATTTATTTATTATTTAATCATTTATTCATTTATTTATTATTTAATCATTTATTCATTTGTATATTAGTTTTTGTTTTTGTTTATTCATTTATTTTATTTTATTTTATTTATTTATTTTTTTTTTTTTTTTTTTTTTGGGGGGGGGGGGGGAGGTTAATTAGTAAAATTAGATTTGTACGCCCAAATGAAACAGGCGTCATCGTGTAACACATGCTGCATAGACAACGCAATACAATCATTTTTTGTGTTGTTTCTGAAAGTAATGTGTGTTTATTTGCTTGTTAGTTTGAATGACAATTTAAAAAAAAAAACAAGAATGAGCTCTCTAACAAGCTATAAATTAAATCATATCAATATCTTTAAAATAATTTAGAAAAAAACGGAATCTATTTGTTTGCGAATTAATCCCGGCATTGCAATGTGTTTTCTCCTTTTTCAACAAATACACTAACCCTTGGCTTTATCATCTTTATAATAACAATAAACAGAAGAGATCTTTCACCTTTTTTTTAATAGATTTTCATGGTGATGTAATTCAAACAAATATTAGATTCAAATTTAAGAAGACGAAAATTCATGATTGATGTAATTTAAAACACGATTTGGATGATTCGATATAAAATTACAAAAATAATTAACCGGAATGTTACTATTGAATGTTGTCAATTGCTTGTGGAAGTAAAGGGTTAAAATACATCACTTTTTCCATCAGGAAATGGTTGCCGGTTTCGATCCCAGCCAAGCCTTACCCGTCGTCATCACCAACGTCGGCTACGTCAACCAAACCGAGTTTGAGTATTCGAAACCTTCGGTGGATACTGGCGTGATCGAGACCACGGCCATGGTGTACTTCCCCAGGAATGTAGCTGACCTGTCCTGCATCAAGGAATCGGCCAATGAGATAGCAGGCAAGATGAAGAACCAAGGTGCCATCCAGAGCGTCTTCCCATCGGATGGTTATACAACCCCTGCCACCTGCAAGCAGATCAACCAGGTGAGTTTTGTCTATTAAAGATAAACTTTAGTACTGGTAATGCGATTGCATTGTGAAAGAAAAGGTGTGGAAAGGATCAGAAACAGTTGA
>JARBES010000126.1:11254163-11268798 GCA_030265145.1 Strongylocentrotus pallidus
ATGAGGAAGAAAGTAAGATATGGGGGGGGGGGGGGACTTGGCTTCTAATTTACTCTGGGCTTTATTTCATCAAAGATACATCAGGGTTAGGGCTTATTTTACAGTCATGTTTTATATTCAATGCGCTGATACAATAACATGTTCATAACAAAATGCACACAGAAATCAATGCAATGAAAATCCTGAAGAAGTTCCGGTAACGGTAAAGAATATTTTATACACTTTTATGTCTCCTTATGTTATGTGTAGATGTCAGTGCCCACATCTATTTAGTTTGAGTAACTAAAGAAAGAGAGAGAGAGAGAGAGAGAGAACCCTGGGAAGAGATTCAGTCATTGATTCTGTTTATATAATAAAGAATTAATAAATTCCAACATATTTAAGACAATACACTGATAGAATAAGTTATTCTTCCCACTAATATATTATTACTTCACCTTGTGTTTCTGTATAGATCTCAGTGCCTATGTCGATTGAGTTTGAGCAGCTGAGGGAGGATAGAGAGAACCCTGCGGAGGATAATCAGTCTTTGGTTCCTTTCAAAGATGAAGAAGGCTACGGCAAGTACATGGACCTTCATGAATGTTACGACAAGTACATCAACCTCAAGGGTACAGAGGTGAGACATTCAACAAAACTAATAGATGATGTAGGTAGATTCAGCCATTTCCTAGCAATTACCACTCTACTTAGATGTATATCTTGGTGCACAGACAATTTTTTTTTTTTTTAATTTCCACACTTTTTTACCACCCCTTTATTTGTTGCAGTGGTGCAGGCTGTATCTTTTGGCAGCAGTCTTTGATTTAAAAAATACATAAACAAATATAAAACAAACAAAGAAATACTAATATCATTGTGTTCTTGGTGGGATACCAGTTATCAGGCTTTGGCTTATTATGGGCCCTGTCACCTCTGTGCTTTGGCCTTTTTAAGGCTTCATGTATTTGGGACAAAGATGCCTCCAACATCCCCATGATTATTAAAGGCTTATTGACTAAAACCACCTAGGATCCATGATTATAAACAGCTATGGATATCAATAACGACAGTATTGAAAAGAAATGTCATTGGTAGGATGCATTCAAACTCTTCACATGAGTACTTTAGGAAAGTTAATTTTACTTGAAGTGCAGCCATTTTGGGGCTGAATACTGAGAGATTAAACAGGTAATCTTTAGGAAATATGTGAAATACAATAATTCATTTTGCTGTATTTTATTCTTGGGGAAAGTTAATTTTACTTTCTTTGAATAGCAGCCATCTTGGGGCTGCTGCTGAATACTGAGAGATTAAACAGGTAATCTTTAGGAAATATGTGAAACACAATCATTTATTTTGCTGTATTTTATTCTTGTGTTCTTCCTCATACAACAGAAAGTAGACTATGTGACATACCTGTCTATTGCCGATCGTCTCTTTGAGATAAATAAGGATAAGAAGAATGCAGAATATAGGAGGTGAGTCTGATTTAGTTTACTCAGTAATGTACTGAATAAAACATTTCAAAGCAATTATAAAACCAATATTAAAGGGCATTCCAACCCTTGTAATAAGTTCATCTGTGTGAAAGCAGAATCTAGTAGTAATCTTGTTATTGACAAATTTTCCCTTGATTTTGAAAGTAAAATGTATTGCATGATTATTGGCATGTGATTAATTAGATGTTTTCCAAACTGCCCCCACCCTCAATGTCTCATTCTCTCTCTCTCTCTCTCTCTTTTATCTCATTTCTTTTTCTGTGTCTTTCTCTGCCTCTATATCTGTTTGTCTGTCTACCAGTATGTATGCCTGTATATGTATCTGTTTTTGTCTCCTTCTCCCCCTTTCTTTCTGTCTCTATCTCTCTCTTTTTCTCTAACCCCTCACTCTCTGCCTTCTTTTGGAAGAGGGCATCATTTCCCCCAATGTCCGCAGGTTTGTTAAGGACTACTCATTACAAGCATATCTTTTACCCCAGGTACCTGGATCTGATCCTAGTCTATCTCCAGGACTATGCCTCTAGGGTCAAGCCCATCCTGGACTTTGCCGAGGAACTGGAGAAGGTCAAGAAAGAATTTGAGATTCAATGGGAAGCAGGGACTTTCCCTGGCTGGCCGGTGAGTCATCCCGTCATTTGGTATACAGGCAGAATACCCCAACACACAAGTAACCCTGACCCTAACCTTAAAGCCCCACTGCACTACTTATAGCTACTTACGCCATCTATATAGCAAACAATGCCTAATCGGTGCCTGTTGGTCCCCCATGATCCTCTTTCTCTTATGTTAGTTGAGAGCTTATTTGATGAGATAACCACCTGTCAGTGACCTTGCAGGGAGGTCTAATCCCCCTGGCCAAACTAGAGCAGACAGGCTTTAATAAATTGCACTGATGCATTAAGGGGTATTTGCATTTAAGCCTATTTCAGCTGAGAGGATTCTGTCAGCATTAATCTTGGTCAGTTTCAACTTAACCCACCAATGATACTTTGTGCAATGTTTTAGCATTAACTTGAAAGATGGATCTTGCTAGGTTATATATTCATTTCATAGTATATCCTCCAGGAGTACAACTTTTTATGCAAAGAAGCTCAGGGTGGCTATTCTGATCTGTTTAGAAAACATAGACTTATGCAACAACAACAAATTATTGAAAATTGAGTATTGAAAATATTATAATTAACCAAAGTCGACTTGTATCATAAAACTTAAAACAGATTGGTAACAGATATAATATTTTAATCATTGACATAGCCTTGTTTTCTTTTTTTTTCTTCTTTTTTTTTACCTGTGTGAGGTTGAGTCATGCAGTCCATTTGTTGATCCCCTTGTATTAAAGTTTGTTTTGTTTCCCTTTTTCTTGTACAGAAAGAAGCAGCTAGTGCCATGACCCATGCTGGAGCTCATCTTGACCTGTCTGCATTCTCGTCACCAGAGGTCAGTATTCATGCTATGCTAGCCATTATCAGTTCAGTGTCGCCTCTTGAGGCTTGTTCACATGTGCTGCGGTAAACCACGATTTTAAAGCGTACTTTTATCAGTGTACTGCATTTCTCAATTTTGTATCTTATAACGCACAGATACATGTATCTGAGTGCACATAGGACCAATGTTGCGGGTACCGGTAGCTATTTTTTCATCCCTATTTGCAATTCATGTAGTACACAGACTAAGCGCAACTGTTTGCTGCGGCATATGGGAACGAGACTTAAGTGACAGTTTTTGATATCCTTTGGTCCAGAATGCTATGAATTATACATAGCACATGAGCATGTAGAGTAAAGATCACATTTTAGCACTTTTCTGTTGCAGTATAATGTGTCATTGACGAAGAAGAATTAATATTTTAAGATGCAAAAAATAAATGAATAAAATACCGGTAAGCATTACAGTCTGAAAGTTGCCAAAGTGGATTGGAGTTCTAAATTACTGTTTCATGTACAATGTTTTTTGTTGGATTCATAAATTTGATATGAAACGGCTAGTTATGAATGAAACTCTCCAAATTGATTTTATAAAATCAAATAATGCTGCTTTACACTGTTGGAATTTTGATCTTGCAATGGATGAACCCTGATTGTTATTATTCTGTAGGAGTTGGCATCACTTGGTCTGGATCGTCTCAAGTCAGCCCTGATGGCACTTGGGCTCAAGTGCGGTGGGACCCTGGAGCAGCGGGCCCAGCGTCTCTTCAGCACCAAGGGGGTCCAGCTGGATGAGCTAGACCAGGCCCTGTTTGCTAAGAGTAAACCGGGCAAGACCACCAAAGCTGGCAAGAAGTAAGTGCCTGCACAGTGCATATAAAAAAAAGTGTAGCCAACTTTGGTAGCTCCTAATTGCAAATTCATAACCAATATGACTTTGAAATCTATTTCATGATGAAGAGTAACTTATTCTCTGTCCAATGATATCCTATTCATAATATTTCTGTCACTGGTGACTGAGCACCAGGGTCTTTAAAAAGTGTTGTCAAAATAGCCTTGTACCAAGTTTGGACTGATGGAACGAATGTTGGTCAGGCCATATGCATTTGCTTCTTTGGTCTTAAATCCTTTTAAAAGTTAAATTTTGCCTCGTGCTTCAGTACTTAACTATGATATATGATTTAAGGTCACATGGGTTATATTTTTTTAATTAGAAGCTACCTAAATTGGGTACACTTTTTATTGATACGCACTGTAATTCTTGAATGTCAATAGATTCTCTTGGATACAGATACATATGTAACAAGGAAATTAAAAGGCATTTCTCCTACTGTAAACTTAAACTGGAGATAATATAAATATAGGAACCAGTGGTTACATAGCCTTTAGGTGTCTTTGATCTTTGCATACTAAATTTTATTTCAGATAGTCATTTTTGTTTTAAGTGCAAAAACAAGATATACCTTGAATACCTTGAATACCAAAGCTTCTGGAAGAAAGCCGTCTCCAGATTAATAATACTGCAGACTTTAGCAAAATGTAGTAGTCACTATGCAGTTTGTTGTTCAATATGTGTACCGGTAGTAATAATCCCAAAATTGGGGATGGCATTTTTTAAACTTTGTTAGTATTCTTTCAAATAGGACTTTTGATTGCTTTAGCATTCGTATTATGAACTCAAATAACATCATGTTTTTGTTTTGTCAGGGATGCAGAGAAGCAGAGAGATACAGCATTCTTAGAAGCTCAGGTCTACTACTTCTTTGAACTTCTTGGGGTGAGTACAGCAATAAGATATCATATTCAGTCTTTGAGTTTTAATGGGTTTCTTTGATAAAGATGATTCTTAACATACGCACATGATGTGTTATGATTGTTATTAAACACTGTAATGGTATAAATTCTTTGCTTTAAGTATATTTGTCTTACATTTTTGGTGACCCAAAATTTTCTCCAGGTTTATGGTTACAGTTGGGTTTTCAGTGAGTTTTATTAATTTGGATAGGATTAGGTATAGTATTTGGTCCAGGGTTAAAGTTGAGTATTATTTTAGAGAAAGAAATAGACTGCCGAGCAGTTGTCATTGGAGCATGCGTAATAGAACAATTTTCCTCCATCTTCATGCATCCGACTGTGCCCTTTTAGTATGCAGATGTGATTAAGAAAATTAAGGGCTATACAATAGTCTTGATTTTGATGAGTTTGTTATGACATGCCAATTTTTTAGAAATGTTATGGTCTCATGGAAAAGGCAGGAGACTATGGATCACAAGGTATATGTAGAGGATTCAAATCCCTTTCACAGCAATAACATTATTTGGCAAGACATTAATCTACATTTGACCTAGGTGTAGTAAGCTCCTTAGAAGCACAGCACATAGGGCCATTATATCGTATTGTGATGCATGCTACATAAGATCAGAATATTTATCATTGCTATCTTTATTATGGCTGTAGGAGCAACGTCAAGCAACAAGAGAGAATGTCCAGAGGAAGCAAGCAAGGACCGGAACAGAGAGGGAGGATGAGGACGAGGAACACTTCTCAGACAGTGATAGTGATGATGAGGAGGAGGTCATCTACAACCCTAAGAACCTGCCCCTTGGATGGGATGGAAAGGTACGTGAATGTTTGGGTTTTGATTTTTTTTTTCACCAGTCACTGCTGACGGCGAGTAGGGCATGAATTCTCTATAACATGATTTAAGGTAACGCCCATCTAGCTTTCTTGCTTCTCAAATAGTGATCATAGCAATGATGAAGAAGAAGAATAGGATTACTAATTTATTTCCCACTTCCTGGCGAGTGCTCAGTTAATACAAAGCAGAGATTGAATATATCTGTTCTTCCTGTGGACTTAATTGCTTCATTGTATCTCTGCATATGATGGGTCAGCCCTCTCTCACTCTATCTTGAGAGTATTAATACTCTATTGTAAAGCTTAAATATGCAGGTACTAATAAACTTGAGGATGTTTCAATTGTTATATTCATGGTTTAAGCGTCGCTCTCCATTTCAAAGTGCTGCATTTCTAAATCCAGTATTTGAATGATTTAAAATAGATTTGAACATGCATGAGTCAAGGAGAGTAATTGTAGAAATGACAGTTATTATATTATTGGAGACATTATCTAGATAACTACCAAATGTATCTCCTTCAAGTCCCAGGTATCCAAAGATTTGACAGGAATTTATAAAAACCAATGGAGATATAACTATCGGTAGCTTCATGACAAAGCAAAGGAGAACAAAAATGAGATACTTCACATACTCAACTATAGTTGCTTTTTAGATGGGTTGTAGTATTCTCTAATAAAACAAAAAAATTTCCCCTAACTTGTAACTCCAGTATATAGTATCTATATAACAAGATATTTGAATTACAACGTTTCATAGTGACTTATGTTTCATTTTGTGATTGTTTTGCAGCCTATTCCATATTGGTTATACAAACTCCATGGCCTCAATATATCGTATAGCTGCGAGATTTGTGGTAACCAAACGTACAGAGGACCAAAAGCATTCCAGAGACATTTTGCAGTAAGTTCATGTAACTATAGTGATGTTGTCATGGTGATGGAGGTGTTGATCATGGTGAGGAGAAGGTCTAGAGGTTGAGATGAAGATCGGCAGAGGAGGAGGAGGAGGGGAACAGTAATGAGGGGAGATTGTATTGAGACGATGATGATGATGATGATGATGAAAATGATGGTGATGATAACATTGTAGTGATGACAGATGAGGATGAGGGTAAAGAAGGTAGAGAAGTTGATATTTGTTTATGGATTATGATGAGGAAAAGGAAGAGAATGATGATGTTGGTGATGCTAATGATAGTGATGATGATGAAGATGGAAGGACTGCATGAGAGAGAGTGTAATGAAATAACAGACATGCATTTGGGGTCTCTTTATCAGTTTTTTTAATGATTAAACAAAGGCATTCCTTTCATTTCTCTAATTGATGTTTAAGTTGTGATTTGATCTTTCACCCTTCCACCCTTCCTTTTTTCTTCAGGAGTGGCGCCACGCCCATGGTATGAGGTGCCTTGGTATCCCCAACACGGCTCACTTTGCCAATGTCACTCACATTGAAGATGCACTAGCATGTAAGTACACACTGACTGCTTAGAGACAGAAGGGTGTTAAATCATACATGTTTACACAAAGCAAACGCCCTTGTGCGGTAATATGTATTTAAAGAAAAAAAAAGTCATATATTTGTAATTATTTATTCCTTAATAGTACTCTATTATCATTTAAATTTTCTATATATTATATTGAATATACAATGCAGCTTATTTTACCTTTATTAAGGGTGGTCGTCTCGACAAATCCTCATGGTTTTTGGTATGGCCACCCAATTGCAATAATGCTCTATCTTGTGTTGTTGTTATCTGATGTATCGCCTTATTGTTTTATCATTTCACCTTATTTTGTACTCTTGATGGCTTTATACTGTTTATTCTGTCATGGTTGTATTTTGTTTTGTATATTTTATTGGAATTGAATAAAAACTGAATTGAATTGAATTGAATTGAATTGTGACTCTCAATCAATGATGTAGATACATTTTTAAAGAGCACTTTGTGGTGTAGTATCTTACCTCCACTCCATAAATCTTTACAGGATTTTGTGACAGTAATTACAATTAGGAAATATGTTTCAGCATTGCATTTTGAAGTGTGACTAATTTAAAACATTCCAGGTTTTCTTTATACCATCAAACAAGTGCAGAAATTTCACCTTCTACAGTACATGTATTACTATTAATTTTTATCACAATTTTCAGTTGTAGACATTTTGTTCAGGGCCCTGTATTATAAAGAATTGCAATTGATTTGAATCAATTAAAATTAATCCGTTGATGTAAGGGTTGCGATTATGACTTATGATTATAACTTAGATAATTATTTCTGTCTGTTTCTTGATTGATTTCTCAGTATGGGAAAAACTGAAGAATAACAAGGCATCCGAGAGATGGCTTCCGGAAGCAGAGGTATGTTGTATTGCTTTGTTTGTTCGTGTTCATATTGTGTTTTTTCCATAGATTATTTATAAAAAAATAAGAACTATAGTGATATGTACAGTACAAAAAAAAATGTACAGATTGTATATAAAATAAACAGAGGGCTAACCCCCCAAAATGCCTTATTTAAAATAAAAAATCATTTATAAACTTTATATTCCTTTATAATCATTTATAAGGTTCTTTTAATCATTTATACGGTTCTTTTAATCATTTTTAAGGTTCTTTTAATCATTTATAAGGTTCTTTTAATCACTTATAAGCTTTGATCTCGACATTTGCAATTAAATTTTCATATGATTTTACTCATCCATTAGCCCAATATGTTGAAGTTCACTGTCATTTTAACTTTCTGCCAAGTTTCATTCTGATTTCCATGCTGTTATTGTTAATGTCTTTATTATTTTTTCTTTCTCATCCAATAACAGGAGGAATTTGAGGACACCATAGGAAATGTGGTCAACAAGAAAACCTTTGAAGATCTCAAGAGGCAGGGTCTGCTCTGAAGCTTTACAGCAGCCATCTTGGTAATCCAGATACCAAATGTCAATCTTCAAGCTAGACATATTTACTTTTCTCTTTTGATAATTGTTGTCCTCAGATAAATTGTGGTCTTTATATAACACATGAGTTAATAACATGTACAGTTAACAGCTGAATTATTCACAGCCCTTGTAAATTGTATGTCTTTTTTTTTTTCTTTTTTTTTTGTAACTCAAGAATGAAAGGTGGACTGGTTCAATTAGGGCTCGTGTTGAATACTTTTAGATGTTTAGCTTTAATGATTCACATTCTCAAGAAACATCAATCTGAACAAATCAATTTGGTAAGGGTATGAATAATTTAGTTAACTAGAAATGTACGTCCCAAGCTGATTGGTATGTATTACTTATCAGTCTTCAACAGCACAAAACTTTGTACTGTTAATTATTTAGCTTTCTCTTGTTGTAAGCCTCTCACTCTTGTCCATCAGGAATTTCTGTGGATTATTGATGAGCATACATGCTCAAGGGACCCCCTTTCAATGTCGTATTCAAGTTATTGATGGCCTTCAAAGGAATAATAACATGATTTTTTTGTTAAAGAAGTGGGTATATGAACTACATATCTCCAGATATAGTGCCAAACCTGTGTTAAGAGGGGGTCCTGTTGGCCTATATTTTGATAACAATAATTAAAACTATAAATCACTCCTAAACAATCTCCTGAAATATGTGTGGACATATCTATTTAATATCAATGTTGCAATACACTTGAGTTGAGAATCTGAGAAAGCCATTGCTGACAGCTCATTAGCAAAAATCACCAAGATTGTCATACATCACATATTTCAGCGATAATCGCTCTGTGTTCAATTTCATACTCTAAATGATTTCCCAACTTCCACCCTGGACTATACTGTACCAAATCCATATTGTAACCCTAACCTGACCCTAAATCTTTGACAGAGTAAAGTTCTGAGCAATGGTTGCCAGAGTATATGTCGGCCTGTTGGGTCATCATGATTTGTGTTAATATGACTATGTAAGATGTTCACCCCTTTGTGTGGTACATGTACATGTATATTTCATTTTCTAAACTTAAAATTTATTAGTGGAATAAGTGACTTAGCAGGCAAGCTTTGAACGGCAGGGAATGACATCATTGTGTTAAAATTAATAAGACTTTATCATTTAGCATACAGACATCTTTTAGAATCTAAGACAAGTCAACCGAACAACCTCTTCTTAGGCTTGTTCACATGGACTCGTTATGGAGTGAATAATCTGGTGTTTCTATGATGAAGATTGCCTTGTATTTTAATGGTATTTGAAATGTATATATGTACAGTGCTTTGTGTATAGTTTTTAAAAACATCATTCTGTACTATGTAAGTAAAAGACATTCATACTGAGTACACAATTCTGTCATGAATGTTTCAACATTCAGTGAATAAAAACCTTTCAAATCTCCCTGAGAAGTAAACAGTCAAAAGAATGGTTTAATTGCCGCTAAAAGCATATTTATGACATTATGTTTTGATGGAGAAACGCTGTAATATGGTTACATTGGTTTACTACCTATGTATGTTTTACTAGGTCCATTCTAAATTTCCCCCAGTGTCTGAGTCTCTCATAATCTTGATCCGAAATTCAAGTTTCAACTATACTAAGTCAGTTCTTATTTTGGGGGATGGCTGTATAACCAGAAAGTTCTGTGACTTGAAAACTTTACAAATTGTTAATGATGTCAGAAGACCACTATATGCAGCATGATACTCCTGAAAATCACATCAACAACAAACATCTTCATTGCAATTCAATATTGGTAATTAAGGCATGAAGAGTGAAGATTTGTGAATCTGGATCAGGGACAGGAGTTTCTATATTTATTGTTTACATGAATCATTGTCATAATTATTTCTTTTTTAATTCATTGAATATTCTTTTTTTTCTCCATTGTATTTGTTTATATTTAAGTTAACTGCACCGTCACAAAAGATGTTGTTTGTCGTTGTGTCACACTCTTCAATTGACTGTATGAAAGATGAAATGAATTAAAAGCACTTCACACATATTTCTAAAGCTTTTGTGTCAGCATTATTTGTCTACTTTGTGATAACTGTAGCAACTTAAATATTCAAGGTAGTGTCTCCCCTTGCATAGCCATATATCAACAATCAAAGAAAGAAAATTAATCAGAGAAACTGAAGGCTTATTTTTTTTATTCTTTCCACTATGAACTGATTTATGAAAATTAATATCAAAGGAAATTTTAAAACATTTATCATATGAATAGGTGTTGTATGTGATTGTTTATGGCAGGAACATATAAACATATCTAAAGACTGAAAACCACTACATCAATGAAAAACATCAATATCAACAGGATAATTGGCAGGTTCCTTTGGGGGAGGATGGAGAGAGAGAGAGAGAACACAATATGTATTTGTAGTCAATAAAGGAAGGATAAATACAATAGACTTGCATCTAAACAGAAAGCTGGATAAATATTGCTTGTAAGTGAGACAGATGAAAGTGGGGATGACATTAAACTTATCTTACATTGTTCAAACAAATATATATACGGTAATTTCCACAATAGTACCGGTATGCACTTTATCCCTTTGGCACTCAATTTGTTTTCTTTTTATCATACGTCTGCGGCGGCCCGGTAGCATTTCCTGCTCAAAACTTGTTGTAGCACCGCAAAGCGTTCATCCGTTCAATTTTCGGAAAGCACAATAGTAAGGCGAGTCGTACGGGAAAACAGACAGATTTCACCGTATTTGGCGGATGATCAATGATCATTATAGCGAGTTAATGAAGACAAAACTCATGTCCTGATGTCGAATTCGAAAGTAGCACTTTTTGCGTGCACTAAGTGCAACAGTAGACATCCATTTGATGAATTATCACAGGGCCAACAACTGTGTAAGGTAAGCGATCATCGGCGAGACACTGCCCACTGCAAACAATGCAATTTGACTCTTCCCATAATGTGCGTCATGTGTATAGGCCTTTGCCGATGCCGGGAGGGGGCCGCGAGAGAAGAAGTGTGCAAATGTAGTCGAAGGAGAGGGAATAATCTTGGGTCACTCAGTTATGGAGTCTCAATTTTTATGTCATTTGTGGTCTGTTTATGATGTTCTGATGTTTGGCCCTTAATCAATGCATGTGATTTTATTGAAAAAAGGGAATTTACTTAGTCAAGCTCTTTCAATTTCATGTCATTTTGTCCGTTTCATTTCTTTATGATGTTGATGATGAGAATTGAGAATGAGATTGAGAATGTGATTGATGACTTGGATGATTCATTATGAATTTTGGGCGCTAGTTCAGAATCATATCCAGACTTTGTCCCGTAACTCCGTGGAGATACCTTACTCAAACATACCAAAACTCAACCAATTCTTCATCAATTGTTCAAATAATCATGGTCATGATTTAAAAGTCGTTATGTTTCTTACAAACTCCTCTGTTTCACACTTTCGTGTCAATTTTCTTATCATTTTTTCGAGTAGTTTTTTCCTCCAAACGAAGACATTATAAATTTATAATATAAATTTTCTCGCAGGTATCACAGCAAACGACTGCACATACGATTAACAGCAACAGCTCGACGCGCGACGGTAGGGTGCAGGCGAGCAGGGGTGCATGAAGTTAGCGACCGTAATGATGATCAACATCGTCATAATGTGAATTACTAACATGAATTTAATGAGGATCTGAGATTACAGTCGCTAACTTTACGCACGTGCGCACGCCCGCACCCACCGTTGTGGTAAAACTTAAAGTACTTTAGATTTACAGTATTAAACTTTAGAGATGAAATAAAGAAAAGGAACGACGAGACAATACTATAGGAGGCGTATGAACAGACACTGGAACCAAGTTTTAGACATTCTAGTCCGAGTCTCTGAGATTCGTGAGTTTAAAAATTATTGATGAATTATGAAATGGTTTTGGATTTTTGTATTGTAATTTTTATGATTATTCACAACAGGAATGCAGAGGTGCTTATCCAGTTGTAAAATGTACCTACTGCAGAACAGAATTTCAACAAGAAAAGTAAGTATTTTCTCCATCTGTATCATTAGATTTTCAAGCACGTGAACTGGATTACAAATAGAAACAAAAAATGGATGATCATTGCTGTTCCAATATCCATATATTTTTATTCATTGTTAATTGAAATGAACCTGAAATTAAATGATCTAGTTTATCACTTTCAGGGCTGTCTTGTAAAGATTTTGTTAACAAAATTGCACAGAATGAATAAAAGAGATACATTTACAAGTATAAACAAAAAAATTGTGCATTATTGTATTTCTAAAATTCTTATCTCTATCCCTTTATCAGAAATAGTAGTGTGTTTACAAACAAGCTAAATTAAATTATTGAATATGCAATGTTGGCCTCTACAGTGACTCGTATTAATCCACCTTTTCCTCTTGTTTTCTCTTTTCACAGTAAAAGCAGCACAAATGCCATCTGCAAGAAGTGTGCACAGAATGTAAAGACATATGGCACGGTGAGTTGATGTCATATAAAGTGATTGCAATGATGGATTCAGGCAGGGGGCATGATGTAAGGGGGATCCAGGGGCTTGATCCAGGAGGCTTTCATTTTGTCATTTGAGATGTGCCACTTGAATGGGATATTTAAATTGTTGATTTTTCAATGTGCAATGGTTAAGGTCCCACTGCACTACTTGTAGCTCCTTGCGCTCTCTTTATAACGCAAACAATGCCTAAGCAGTACCAGTTGGTTCCACATGATCCCCTTTTTCTTATGTTAATTTAGAGCTGATTTGATGAGATAAACACCTGTCAGGGACCATGCAGGGAGGTCTACCGGTAATCCCTCCTGGCCCAACTAGTGCAGATGGGTTTTAAAGCTGGTAAAACGATATAAATATCACAAGATAATCTGAAGAAGAAAAATGAAATGTCAAGAGCAATATATTTTTTGTGTTAGTGTGACACAATGAGTATCATGTACCTATTTTAACTTTCAGCTGCCATTCAGATTATTGAAATGTGTGTGACTATCGTCTGTTTTGTTTATTCTCACATTTATGAATTACTTAGTTAATAAGGTGCTAATAATTTGAATGCGAGCCAATGTATCCAATTGAAACAGTATTAATACTGCATTGTACTTCAACGTTTTCTCAAATATTCAATCTCTCTATCTACAGCCCAAGCCTTGTGAGTACTGCAACGTGATAGCGGCCTTCATCGGGAACAAGTGTCAGAGGTGTTCCAACTCTGAGAAGAAGTATGGCCCACCCCACACCTGTGAACAGTGTAAACAAAAGTGTGCTTTTGACAGGAAAGATGAGAGGAAAAAGGTAATGATGGTGGCTTCCTGAGTAGGTAACATTAGGGATGATTATGGGGTCATTAGGTTTCCTTTTGGAAATCTAGGATTACATATTGATTCTAGAAAATGGTGATTCCATTCAATGTCCTGTCCAACATATTTCATTAAAAAATGAAGAAGTTTTTGATATGACCATTGAATAATGGTACTTTCTGGTATCATTACCATTAGTTATATTCATATTCAGATATTTGTTTTCTTCATTTATACATGTAGATGGAATATGTGGATAAATGTCATCTGTCATTTGGGACACATTGCATAGAATTGGGTAAAGGGTATTTCTGTTATTGTTAATAGTTTGAGATCTTTGCAAGCCAGAGACATTCTTTTTTTTAAAGCCTGTTATAAGAATGAATTTAAATACTTGTGTTATTTCAGAGTTTAGATCCTTGGAGCTTCTGAAGACTTTTATGGGAATAAGTTTCAAAAACCTAATAAGTGTTTGAGATCATTAAAGTTATAGAATTGCTTTTCTTTTCAAAGTCTTTCAAAAGAATATATTTCATGGAAGGTGTATATGATAGGATTGCAAATGCAAAGTTGCAAACAGTATTGTGTGAATGATATTGGATAATCTGACTCCTCAAATTTGTCAAAAGACTAAATATTGGAATTGCGTGTGCTCTCTGTCTGTCACATGTCTCCCCCTCCCTATCCCTCTCACTTTCTCTTTCCATTTCCAGTTTTTCTCAATAGTACAACTGACCTCTAGCTTTCTTGTTCCATACCCTCCAATCCATATGTTGTTAACAGGTCGATGGCAAGTTGTTATGCTGGTTATGCACATTATCATACAAACGGGTACTTCAGAAAGCAAAGAAGCGAAAATACGA
>JARBES010000126.1:11342114-11352185 GCA_030265145.1 Strongylocentrotus pallidus
GTCGATGAAAGATGGGATCGAGTCTGGCAAATCCAAATATAGCCATAAACCTAATTAATATACAAAAAATGAAAACGAGAGCCTAACGTTGTAATCGTTGTACCCCCCTTCCCCCGGCAATGTGGACCAAACAGTTTTCCAAAAACTTTTTTTTTAAATGAATAAAGAGACCCTTTCAGACTCGTTTCCCTTCTAAGAGAATCATGTACTATACTACTGGTATGAATCCGAGAAATAAAATAAAATAGGGCCTTTGCACCCCCAAACGAATAACGAAATTTACAACAACAGCAACAACAAAAAAAGAAGGGAAAAAAGAAGAAGAGGTGGGAAGAAAAAGAGAGAGAGAGAGAGAGAGAGAGAGAAAGGGAGAGAGAGAGAGAGAGAGAGAGAGAGAGAGAGAAAGGGTGGAAAAGAGGGGGGGGGGGGTGATGCGACATTTAAGTTCCCCCTCGCTCACTGATCTTGTCTTCTCGCTCATGTCATGTGGTCATTATGAATCAAGAAAAGATTTGGTTTGTTTGGTCTTCGGTCTCAGGATCCTGCTAAGATATCTGCCAGACTGCAATATTGCGTAGGCCTTATCTAGAACTTCTGATTACTGAATAATGACAATAATAGTAGGCCTACTCATCCAACTGTATAATGATATTGACTTCCTCTTCCTCCCCATCAGACAGAGGTAGGCCTATATAGCTAGCCACATCCTTAATTTGACGAATAACGTATAGGCCTATGCCCTTGCCTAAAAGACAATGATATTGGGGAAAATCTTCCCGAGTGGGTCGGTATGAGGCAGGGGCAGGGGCAGGATGTAGGCCTATCCATCCTGTTGATGATATCAATTTATTGCTGTCATTTTCTCCCCGAGGCGCGATGTGACCCCCCCCCCCCCCCACCTCCTCACCCATCAACAGGGTATGTTGAAATCATGTCAGCCGTCACATATTTCTTTTTAATTATCACTTTTATTTTGTTATCCTTTTATTCTGTTATCCTATTTCTCTCAACAAACACGAATCGAATACATTTATTGTACAAAATTGAACAAAACATTGCAGAATTATTATTGGGCCTACATAATTATAATAATTCAATATCGGGGCGGATCAGTCCCCGGCCTTGATCTACCAAATCCCGATCATCTGATAAATTTTAGATTGAACGTCCGTCTAAAATAGGAATAGGCGAAATGTTCCTCTTTAAATATTCTTTATTCTCGAATTCTAGTACTTTCTTCACTTGAAAGTGAAAATTCATACTTTCTTGATAGGACTTGGATATGTTGTGTATCATAGATCACCAAACTAACTTTCCATAAAATGAATAATTTCCCCGCTTTGGGTATATTGTTCTATATAGTCTTTTTATTTTTACTTTTGATGTTTTTATATTTTTCATAATATTAACTACAAAATATTATTGATACAAATCGTGCGGTTTTCACAAATATGAATACGGCTTATTCATATTTCCTGATGGCAATTTAAAAAATAGGCCTCTACTTGCATGTTCTTCTCATATTTATTTCTTCCTTTTGGTGATTTGTAAAAGGAATGTGTTAGAAATTAAATCTTTCATGCCTGCGTTTCCTCAGTACCAACCTTTTCTCTTCTTCTTCATCTCCTCCTGTTCCTCCTCCTCCTCCTTCTTTTTCTTGTTTCTCTCCTCCTCCTTCTTTTTCTTTTCTTGTTCTTTCTCTTCTTCCTGTTCTTCTCCTCCTCCTCCTATTATTTTTTTTCTTTTTCTTTTTCTTTTTCTTTTTCTTTTTCTCATTCTTTTTCTTTTTCTTGTTCTTGTTCTTCTTGTTCTTTTACACCTCCTTCTCCTTTTTTCTTGTTTTTCCTTCTTCTTCTACTCCTTCAACTCCTCCTTCTTTTTCTCTTTCTTTTTCTTGTTTTTGTTCTTCTTCTCCTCCTCCTTCTCTTTCTTTTCCTAATTGCTCTTCTCCTTCTTCTTCTCCTCCTCCTTCTTTTTCTCCTTTTTCCCCTTCTTCTTCTCCTCCTTTTCCTTCTTTTTCTTCTTCTTGTTTTTTCCCATGCATGCTTGCCTTTTCTTTCTTCTTCTCCTCCTCCTCTTTCTTTTTCTTTTTCTTGTTCTTGTTCTCCTCCTCCTCCTCCTCCTTCTTTTCTTGTTCTTGTTCTTCTTCTCCTCCTCCTCCTCCTCCTCCTCCTTTTTCTTGTTCTTGTTCTTGTTCTCCTCCTCCTTCTCCTTTTTCTTGTTCTTGTTCTTCTCCTTGTTCTTCTCCGGCCCCCCTCTCTTCCTTCTTTTTCTCCTCCTCCTTCTTCTTTTTCTTCTTCGCCCTCCTCCTCCTCAGCTTCTTCTTCTTCGACTTCTTCATATTCGTTTTTCTTCTTTCTTTTATATAGCCCCATCTGCGTTGTATATTTTACATTCATACCGACCACTCAACAAAATGTCGTCAAAATCCGACTCTCGAAAACAACGAAATTTGGACGACAATGACAGGCATAGTCGTAGTCATAAACCAAGATCTCGAAGTAGAAGCCCAAAAACGAGTCACAGAAAGAAGGATAAACCACATCGGTCTGAAAGATCGGTAAGTAGACTTTATGGATCATCGACTTCGAGACCGAAATGCAGAGCGCAGGAGCCATGGCATTGGCATGGGCTTGGCCTAGGGTCTGTATGCGCCGGGAGTGTGGGCCTGAGAGGTATTGCATGCAACCGCATGATGCAAGCACAATGCGATATGCGGGGAATATTCTATTTCTAAGCTAAGAAGATCTATGAGTCTATGTTCATCTGTTTTCCTGAGTTTGCTTTGGGCGCTAGAGTACTTTTGCACTGCCCTTGGGTGTGCTTCCTTCCGTCACACGCGCACGCCTCGTTTTCCTCATTCCCACTCTGTTTGAAGGAAGGAATGAAGCAAGCTCGATGCATTGAAAAAGTACATCAGCGCTAGACTAAAAACTTCAGTCTAGTCTCTGAGTCTGATATCAACGGTTGTTCCGCTGACATCGCATAGTCTAGACTGGCATCGGAGGGGCCTAGGCTGCGATTGTGCAAAACAAAAAGTCTGTTCAACGCATGTGTACAGAACCAGACTTGCCAGAAAATACCTTACATTTGTTTAATGACGGCCTGTTGAGAATCTCCACAAATTACAGAAAAATTTGGCAGCATATGTTTTTATCCTTTCTTTCTTCCATTCTTCTTCTTCTTCTTTTTATTCTGGTTAATCATTCATGCAAATAGATTTTGGCATAAATGTTCACAACCGAATACACGCCTAAAAGTAAAAGATAAAAAAAACTTACAATATATTACCCAATTTAGACTACATGTATGATGCTGTGATAACATTTTTCTTAAAATACATAGATAGTAGTTTGCTTCAAATCTCAGGAATTTCTTTCATTGTTTTTCTCTTCAGGGTGATGTCCACAGGAGGCCAGAAAGAGAGGATGATGTCCGCAGGAAACCAGAAAGAGAGGACAATGTCCGCAGGAAACCAGAAAGAGAAGACAATAATGTCCGCATGAAACCAGAAAGGGATGACAATGTACGCATGAAACCAGAAAGGGATGAAAATGTTCGCAGGAAACCAGAAAGAGAAGACAATGTCCGCAGGAAACCAGAAAGAGAGGACAATGTCCGCAGAAAACCAGAAAGAGAAGATGGACCACTTCCAGGGAAAGTCAAATCAGAACCAGCTGACAAAGGCTACAAAAAATATGAGTTTCCGGGGAAAAAGGAGAGAGAAAGAGAGTCGAGGAGTAGGTGGGATGAAGATGATAAGAAGCAAGAGCAGGGCAGGACCCATGGAGGCGATAGGAGAGGCAATAGGCAGGAACAGCAGCCACAGATCAGGATCAAGCAAGAACGCGAGCACAATGATGACAGGAGAAGGGAACACAGGGCGCAAGTTGGAGATGAGAATCCGTTCCAAACAAACGATGAAGACGAAGGTGAAGAAAATGCTCCTGCTGCACCAAAAGAAGAGCCTGATTTTGGTCTGTCAGGAGCACTCGCTGAAGACACCAACACATTCCGTGGGGTCGTGATCAAGTACAATGAGCCCCCGGAGGCTAGGAAGCCAAAGCTCCGATGGCGTCTTTACGTCTTCAAAGGCGATCAAGAGATGCCCACACTGTACATCCATCGACAGAGTGCATACCTCCTGGGTAGGGAGAGGTTAATAGCAGACCTGCCTATCGATCATCCCTCATGTTCCAAGCAGCATGCAGCTATCCAGTACAGGCTCGTCGAGTACGCCAAAAGCGATGGCACGACGGGCAAGAGAGTGAGACCGTACATCATTGACCTTGAATCTGCCAATGGCACTTTTCTGAACAACAAACAGATCGAGGCCAAGAGGTACTATGAGATGCAAGAAAAGGACGTGCTCAAGTTTGGATTCAGTTCAAGAGAGTACGTTGTCCTCCATGATAAGACAACAGCAGGAGACTTAGAAGATGAAGGAGAAGTATAACAATTAAAAAACTTGTTGAAAATTGAAATACTGAACTTGTATAAGCTATTTTGTCTTACTGTATAAAAAGGAATTGCTATTCACCTACTTTTGTGAAACATACCTCACTTTTATAAGCCACAGAACTTGTTTGATTTACTCTGTTCACATGTATTGCTTGGATGAGTTGCAACCTTTGGAAAAGAAAGAGTCTTAACTCTAAAGCTATAGAGAGTTTGTCAAATTTGTGGAAAGAAAGGACCAAAACCTAAACTCCATGGAAACCTTAATCAGGGGGCATCACTAAAAAAAAATTACTTTCCAAGTATATCGAACTCAGAGAGGAGTGTGATGTGACTGATGTCCTGTTAAATGTTGTGATAAAGTTTAATTTGTGGGTCATTTAAATTTCAGAAGATTATTTCTCTTCAGACCGAATAAAGCACATTTTGATGTCTTAGATATCCAATGTAATGACAGGGTTAGTTTCAGTGGTGAGTAACCGTGAGTTGCAGACCGAAACTTACACATAGATTTCTTCTTATTTTCTTAATCTTCTATCTGCATTTATGAACTTCCCTTGTGTTCTCTGACAATCAATTGCAGACACTACCACAGCCTCTTCTCTTCTTTAAAAAAAATATATATATTTCCCAGTAATGAGTCATGACCTTAGTATTATTTATTCTACATTTGTGTTCATTCATTCCATTGGAATGTGTACTACAGTGTAAAGGTAACACATGTTTCAATGGGATGTCTGCAAACTTGTAGTTAAATAAATCTGGGGAGTGTTTCACAAAGACTAAGATCGACTTTTAGTTGGACTTAAAGATATGGCAGGCCAGGCCATTCGTGCCACTGGTCGCTCTCACCATTGGTCTCTCTCTCTCAATCATGATTTTTAGATAATATTTTTTCCTTCAATGATGAACTATCAAAAGAGCTGAATTCTGTAGATGTGTGACCATGATTTGTACGTCCCTTGGGAGACAATTGCCAGTAAATGGTGAGAGCAAACAGTGGCATGAATGGCCTGTCATAGTTAAGTCCAACTTAAAGTCAATCTTAGTCTTTGTGAAACACTCCCCAGGACTATCATAATCAAACCCTTGATAACAAAGAATATTCAAGAAAAATCATTTGTGTTATCTGTGACTGTTTTTTTATTCAAAACTTGCTGAAAAAGCAGCAAGTATGGACAAATTAAAAAGACCTCTATGGAGTCAGATTTGAAGATTTGTTGTTCGTAAACAATTTGACTAACTGGTGTGAGAAGTGTGGATGTCAAAGTTGTGTCAGAGTTCTGTTTGTTTATAAGCTTTAAAACATTTTACAGTCGAGTATCCCATGGCAAAGCCAAGCATTTATTCTGTTGGGCTTTGAAAGAAAAGAAAAAAATTGTATTTTGAAAAAGCCCTTAATTTTCATACTGAAACCAGACAAAATTTAGTTCAGAGCTGTGCTGAAATCAGTGAGAACATTTTCTGTTTACTTTGTAAAAGTCCAAGTCAACGTTTCTGCAGCAACAAAACAATTTCTTTCATTGCTTGACATCAATTCACCCATTTTGGATATGAAGAACATTTTATAGTTTATCATTGTACATGTACAGGACATGAAGTACAGTGTTTGTGCTTCATTTTCGAAATTTTTCAATATATTGTGTATTTTTGTATATGTGTAATACTGTACACAGTGTAGTCTGAATGAATAAATGTTCCATTTTGGAAGTGAACTTGTTGTGTTACATGAATGATTTATCAAAATGTTCATACATTGATGAAAGTGATGTGCATGTATTTGGTGCATGATTTATAGATATTTTGAATAAACTGTGATAGAAACTTAGAGGAAATCTTACGCTCTGGTAATTGAATTGATACAAAAATGAATTTAAACATAATCCAATACGGTATGATTGATACAGTACATGAAAATTTAATCTGCAAATTGAATTTGATAGGATATTTTCGACCCCGGCATATCAAACTTTATCAAACAGATTGGTACTGAAACTACACCACCCGAAAATGTATACTTTTAGTCCCATTCTATTTGTGTTCCTTTTTTAAACTTTCTGCATACGATTTGCTCACTTCATGGGCCAAGCTTACCTCTAAAACCTTAATACATGTATTTCATTTTTAACTAGAGAAAATCTTTAATGATTTGTTTCTACGTAAATATACAACACATTTACAAAACAAATCAATACAACATAATGTAAGTTTATCAATATGTTTTTATTACATTCATGTTAAACTGATAATCAAATTGGAGAAAAAATAACATATATTGGTAGTTGCATGAATAAAATGAAATTGGAGTGTTCCTATTTCTCTACACAAGGACACTATTTATGTTGCAAATCTTACATCTTTTTTTTTTTTTGGGGGGGGGGGGGGACATAAATCTGCCCTATATCATGTTTGCAGCTATCTGTTAACAACATTTCTTCCATGTTGTTGTAATTACATGTAGATTTATCATGATACTCGGTAGTTCAAAACAATACAAAATACAGTGTATAAAGGAGACATACAAGTAAACATGTATTCCTTATTCATACCCTTACCAAGTTTTGTAATAATTTAAGTACATGTGATAAATTGATTGTCCCCTACCTGTATATTGAGAATGTCACATGTTAAAGCTTACATCTAAAAGTATTCAACAAAGACCCGTGTTTGACCAGTCCAAGTTTCATTTTTGAAAAACACAAAAACAGGGGTATGACAAATTCAGAAGGTAACTGTAATTTGTATGTGAATAAATTAATAGATTCACACGTTAATAATAAAAATGGGCAATTCTATAGTGCCGTCTATCTAAAAATTCTAGTCCGAGGCGCACTAATTACTTGTATTACCCCGGCTTTAGCCTAACTGCCATTGCAGCGCTCCAGCATTTCAAGGAATTAATTCCTGCCAGGTACCCATTTACCTCACCTGGGTCGAGTGTGGCAAATGAAGATTAATGCCATGCCAAAGGACATTAGTGCCGTGACAGGGATCGAACCACGACCTTTGAATTTCAAGTCAAGTGCTTAAACCACTTGACTACTACACTTCTACGTTCTTGCAGACTACATGTGCATGTAGTTATACATAAAAACGATTGTCCAATTACATCCAAATGTACAAACATATACCCAAGAATAAACTATCACATGAGCATCATTCACATAGAATTCTGATACAATTTGGTCAAATTAAATGTAATAAGGATAGTTCTTCTATAAACAATAACAATAAATTTACTTCACTATAATAAAGCATTTGATGAACAATAAATGCTCAAGAACTTTAATTCCGCAAGTTCTATCATTATAGGCATGATCTCTCCACTTATTTAAATATTAAAAGTTTAATAATCATGATACATCTACTGTGTACACCTTCAATATTAATTATTTTTAAATTTTGCAATCATATTGAACATGGTGAAAATAACGACACCATTAAAAAGGAAACATTAAAATAATAAACCATACAGCACTGATACATCACTAAAATTTTGCTATTCCTGAAAACTTTTTTTTCAATGTAAATGACTGTCCTTAACAATCTCCAAATTTGCTGGTTTTTACATAATTGACAATCCTCATCACATATGTTAAGACAATAATAATAATAATAATAATAAGGACATTTATATAGCACCAGTATCCGTCAGGCTCTGACGCTCATGGCGCTTTACACATATTACCCTGGTTGTAGCCGAGCTGCCAAAGTAACTAGCGCTCAAGCATATCAGGTACCCATTGAGAACTGGGTGGAGAGTGGCAAATGTAGATTAATGTCCTGCCAAAGGACATTAGTGCTGTGGCGGGACTTGAATCCCATACCCTGTGACCTGCAGCCGGGTGACTTATCCACTAGACCACAACACCTTTATAGCATGGATATTGCTTGTATATCCATGTATTCAGTGACACTTGAGTAACTTGATGTGATCAAGAGCTTCTTTAATCTCCTTTGATTCGCTGTCCTGCTCGATCAAGCTCTTCTCCAATGCATGAAGCATCTTGTCCATACCATCTACAGCACTGTATAAATCAAAGAAAGAAATATATAGAGGTAAACATGAATTAATAATAATAATAATACTTTGTTCTTTTATAGCGCATTTCATGTCTGTTGACATTTCAATGCACTTTACAAGTTACATACCATATTTGCCGGCGATAAGGCCGCACCCCCGATTTTGACATTTAAAAAAAAAAAAAAAAATGAAAAAAAAAACATACGGACAAAACAAAATAATCATAATTTTCTCGAAAACACTATTTTTTTTTACAAACTGATACCAATTCATCAATATTCTTATAATTTACCGGAAGTTTAGCTAAAAAAGTGATCACAGGCAGATTTGGTGTCTGATATATACCCCTACCGCAATGTACGGTGTAATGCGAAACTGCATAAAATGTAAAAACAAAATGGCGACTTCGGATGGATGTTCGCGGCAGCTCCGTTAAAAGGGTCCCTTCCTTTACTTTTGCAATGCATTGGCACGAACTTAGATCAAGATCTATCGGCAAATGTTGTGTTAGGACGTTTATTTTCGTCTTCATGTCAACAATGCAAGGTAAAATTGTCGGTAAGATGTGTGGAAATGTCCTGTACCATAGTGGTATAGTTATTTTACCGTTTCTAGTCCCATATGTGCAAATTCGTGCTGGTTTGGACTTTCGTTTTTTTTTTTTTTTTACTCTTTCGTCGTAAAGGCCGCACCCCGACTTTTTGATATTTTCTCCTCCAAAAATACTGCGGCCTTTACGCCGGCAAATACGGTATATAAAGTATAACAAGATCATAAAAGGATTAATGCAATCATTTTATCACCTGACGTCTTACATTTGAATTAAAGGGGAATCCTACCTTGATTTAAAAAAAAGTGCTCAAAAAAGAAATCAGAGGGTAGATTAGTGGAGGTTTGAACAAAACTGGACAACTTGATATAAGAAAGTAGGAAGAAAGTTATGATTTTTTACAAACATACCCGGTATGTGCATTTCAAATTGGCTGAATCAGTAATGCCATCGTGATGTAACGCCAGACAACTTTCCCATTAATTTTTTCCCAACACAAAATGCCACTTTTTTCAAAATATACTTCTCAGTTCTCACAATGATCTTTTCGTTTTGGAGGATATATAATAATATGCTATCAATGATATATTTTGGGTAGTGCCCCAAAGGATAAGGAATTTTATAAAAACGGAAATTGATGACAGTTAAGTATTCAACAAACGGAAGGGTTGACCAAGTATACCAGTTAGTCACAAGTCATTGACCAAATTGCCAATTTGAGATTTGCATGGATTTAATGATCCCATATTTATAACATTCATAACTTTTTTGTTACTTATCAGAATTATTTCAAACTTTTGCTATTCTGTTTCTCTTATTTGTCTACTTTTTCACACATTAAAGTTAACAGAAAAGTTGCATTTCCCTAGAAATGATAGTTTTAAAAGGACCAAGTTTAAGAGGCTAGAACTACAAGAGATTAAATGACAAACCTAGTACGCTTCTGGGCTTGAATCCAGATTAGAATGTTGCGTCGCTTGACGAGTTGAACAGCGCCCTCTGGAATCTCACAAACCTTCACCAACACACCAATGATCAG
>JARBES010000126.1:12042513-12052957 GCA_030265145.1 Strongylocentrotus pallidus
TGAAATTGCAAACGGAGGACCAATCATAACATTCCTTGATATTATCATCGTAATTGTCACCCTCGGCAACGCCATCGCCGGGAAAACTTATTGCATTGTCTCGTATATTCAAGGCAAGGCAAAATATCATTAAAATCACAATTGAAGCACTTACATTAGGGAGTGGACATGTCATGTGTGATGGTATCATGTGCCCCTCTCTTTACACTGAAAAAAATGGGTCTCTTGGTAGTGACATTACAAATTGTGTGATTTTGGCCCAAAGACCACAGCTCAGACCGGACAGCAATCAATTTTGTGAGGACCAGGGCCCATCCCATCGACCTATGAGGTCAGTTGTTCCAAGGCTTTTCACTTGAATAAATCATCTGGACTGCCCATGTAACAATGTTTACCAAATAATTACAAGAATTACAATATCATAAATACATGTATAAGATCTTCGTAGACTCTAGGGCAGGTCCAAGCTATTTCAACTGTGACGTACGGGACAGGTCAGAACATGTATGCCAGTCTAATTTCAAACTGAAATGCACAAAGTAAAACAAAACAAAACAATATTTCAGCTAGTTGGGAGGTTTTCACTTAGTAAAAACAAATCTGATGACTTTAAGTTTTTTTTGTCTTTATGTGGCATTGTAATGGTGCCAAACATATATTGTATAAAAAGTTATCAGTCGCTTTGTAAATTATAATAAACAATTATCTGATGAATTTAAAGTCAAGAATATTGATGTTTCAATATTTATTACTGTATTACATTTTTCAATAGACCTTTTTGCATTGATTTGTCCTTTATGTCACGCAATTGTCCTATTCGTCACATTGTTTGATGTAATTACATATTTACACTCAATAACAATTTGATTAACTCATGATCATTTTTTTTGTTGGGAGCTACGAGTATTACAGTGTATACACCTTCATAATATTTTTCAGGAAAATACTAATTTAAAACAGAAAGTTGAGTTCTGGGAAATGTGAACAACAACAATTTCTGTGTGTGCTGTGCAAGAGACTTTCACAAGGTTGAGTCAGTCTCCTATTATTTTGATAATTCCAAAACCTCAAAGTATACACCAATTCTTATGTCATAGTCAAACCAAGGAGTTATTACACAATTAACCAAAGTGCTTTGAGAAAGTGTTTTTCACAATGCAATCACAGGACCAGAACTCAACTTCATTCTTAACTCAGTCATTGGAATGTGAAAACCCACATCAAAATGTCCAAATACAGGACATTACATGTTTGAGATCCCCTAATTCTCAGACTCCTGATCATTTCCAGAATTATGTTCATGCCTGGGTATTTCTAATGACGCATGAAAAAATTTGAATAATTCAAACATGAAAAAGACGATGTCTAATTCACATTTATTATGAATAAATAGCCTATATTTCCATAATCATACATTTAAAATAAAAATAATAATACAAGGATCATCATTATACAACAGTTTAGTACATGTACCTCCATTAAGTGAAGTTTTGATCCAGAATGCTCTGAATTACAAATTGCACATGAGCAGAAAGTCCAAATATTGCTGGAAATTTTGAGTGCAAGTTTTTACAATGTGAAATTCATGAATAAGAGAGATGTAATCAATAGTCACTGAAGTCTCTAAATTGGCAGCATGGAGTGTTATTTAAAATCACTATTTCCATGTACAATCTTGGCAATTTCTTGTTGGATTTTTGTTATTTGTATTCACACTGCTTCATTCAATGTATATACATATTTTTTTTAAACTATGAAAGAGTGGAAAAATATAAGCAAGCAGTGCCAATTAGAGGAGCTAAAGATGATTCATTTTCTAAACTGCTACAGGTTAAAAGGACATACAGTGTAAATACATGTACATGTATATGTATATATTTTCTACTTTCAAATATACCTTATTGTTTACACCTGAGGGAAGAATTGCTTGGACCTGCCCAACTTATAGTAGAGATATTTTAAAATACACATACATGTAGTACTCATAATTTGATTTAATATGAAAACACACACGTAAAATCCTGAGAATTTGCACTATAAATTTCTAGGCCAGTATTCTATCTAATACCTTCTCTGAAACTTGAAATATTTACTCGGCACTTTGGTTTAGATAAAATACTAAGGAAACTTTGTATTCACTTGAAGCCTTCGGCCGAATACTTTACACCAAAGTTTCAGACAGCTCTCTAGCAAACAACTTATTTTTAAGGCATTGATTGGCATGCCTGTGGCTTTCATACATACATGTCATGCACTCAAAGCAAATCATGAAAGAGTGCAGTTAATGCAATATGTTTATTAGTTATTAAATGCAAGTAATGTTGGATTGGCTATGTGACATCACAATGTCCATCAGCAAATATTTTGAGATACAGTGGTCTTACTATCGAAGTAATATTAGATGTTGTCTGAGTAAGAATTGAGCCATTTTACTTACTTAGGTAAGCTAAATGCCAAGAAAAATACCAAGTTAATTTATTTAACTACAGAATGGAATACAGGCTGAAAAGATTTACAGGCTTTCTCAGTTGAAGTTCATCATTACCGCAATGTAAAATGAGAAATATTAACCTTGAAACCACTAGTAGCAAAATGCAGTGGCATAAAAAGATGCAGGAACAATCATTATTTTATCACATAGCTAGAGCCATATCAATATGATATGGCACTGGTAAATATGCTTTCCTTGATTAGGCTAAACATTAGCTATTTTTCATTCAGAATATATCAAATGGGAACGGTTATGTCACCAACATCCCTAACAATTACGCCTTTTGCATTCCTACCGCCTATTGCCGTGCCACTACATTTCGCTATTAAACCACAGACAAATTCTACATGTAGGTCAATGGCACAGGCCATGTTTAAAACCATGTTTGGGTGATTCTGTGCAATGTCTCCTGAAAACTTTTTTTTTCTTCCAATGTTTCATCCAAAAGTGAAGGATATCTTAAGATGACCAAAGAGTAATAGTGCTTTCTGGTATCATTTGCCATTAGTCATGGTAGTATCAAGCGATTTTTAATTCATGGATAAAATATGTGGATGAATGTCATACTTTGTATAGGACACATTGCACGTAATCACTCTTGGATCCCATGCTGGCAACAAAGAAGGGGCTTGGAGAGCATTGCCAGAGTAGCCGTAGCCGTGGACCATGTTTGGAGGGTCGATCTTGACAATGACGCAGCGAACTCCTGGGAGAGCTTGTAATTACAGAGGCAAAGACAATCATCTTGATCAGGCGTAGGGCTCTTGTTCTTATCCTCACCGCATGGACAATGTTTTGGAGGGCCGTTCTGGAGTCTGGTGTTGCAATTGCAGAAAAGCTTGAGCAGTATTCAGTCCACAAAGGTCAAAGGCGTCAGTCGGGATCAAGGGTAGGGCTAATTTTCATATCCAAAATTCCAAATTCCAAGATTTGAATCTTTACCGCAGGAACCCCCTTTATGTGAGTCGTTCTGGAGTCTGATGTTGAGCAGGCCTGGAGAGCATCTTCAGAGACAAAAGACACTGACCTTGATAGGCACTTGGGCTCTTCTTCATATCCTCATTGCACAGACCATGTTCTGGTGAGCTGTTCTGGGGTCTGATGCTGTGAGAGCCTGTAGATTATTTCAAAGTTACAGAGGCACAGAAAACTCAACGTATCTCAGTCAAACCTCAGGCTTTTGTTCATATCCTCACCGCATGGACCATGTTCTGGAGGGCTGTCCTGGAGTCTGAAGCTGGGAAAGCTGAGAGACCTTGGAGAGCAGTGTCAGAGTAGTTGAGACAGAGACTCTTAGCTTTATCAAGGGCGGGGCTCTGACGAATCTCACGCATCAGCTGTCAAAAGCAAATAGAAAAAGATGTTTGGACAACGGATTACTTAAAACAGGAAAATAATCATTCTGTTTAAAATGATCTTTAAAACAATAGGACAAGATAATGTAAATTGTCAATAATGCAAGTTCTAATATAATTTTTGTTTAAACAAAGTAGCATGCAATATATCTGGCAACAACATTTCACCTGTTGACAGTGCTTCCTTACAGTTGCTTTCTTGACACTATAACTTTTTGATGTATATAGTCGGCAAGTATTAGGGTCAAACAGTGTTTTGTATTCGGGAAGAAATACAGAAAGACAAACAATAATTTTTTACATAAGTCTTTCTTATCTAAAAAGGTGTTAAAGAGAATGATAAAAACAGATCATAAATTAAATCATACAAAGTACAGAGAAAAAAGTAATTTTAAGGAACCTGACAGTAAAATGTTATAAGCATAGTGCACTTGAAATTTCTATACCTCCTAACAGACAGATAAGGCGGTACCAGTGGGGACCCTTGTTGCACAAAGCTTTGTATTTTTCACGTGACAACATCTCCTCTTGCCATTTATTGATTAATATCAATTGTTCTGCTGCATTTTTGTTCTTCAGTTTACAACGTCAAGTCTAAATGAGGTATGACACTCACCTTCTTTATATCTGGTTTGCGTGACGAGTTGACCTCTGACCTTTGACCTTGACCAGACTCCAAGTACAGCAATACAGGGGCAGATGTAAGATCAATGTCACTTAGACCTCTGGGCGATGAACTTGATACAAAGGGTTGGAGCTCCGTATGAAGCTAGAAGAGAGAACAGAGGATCATGTGTATAAAAGGTACTTTCAAAAGTCTAAACTAAAAGGAAATTCAAGGCATTGTTGTATCAATGAAACTACATGCATACACCAAATAACTTAAGTATGAATATTTGTTTAATGCTGTGATTAGAGGTACATGTACCTGGTAAAATAAAATAATATCACATTTCAAAATCACCATATGATGATAGGAATGGGGAAGGAAATACTGTTACAAAGTACAAACAAGTTTGAGTGCTCTGCGACTACTGTAAAAGGATGCCCATCACTCGTTTGGGAGCAATCCCTCAAACAGAATGGGTAGTGTGCCCAAATAAACAGGCAAGTAGCAGACTACTGAACTTATTGCATGAAATCTTGCAGAATCAGATGCTTTCTTCTTCAAAACTAGAAAGTTTACAATAATTAAGCACACTACAATGTAGCTAAATGTTGTCTTTATTTCCAAGTTATCATGTTAAAATTAAGGTTAATTATCTATTTTGCCTGAAAACTCTTCACGATGAGAGCATGGAAAGCATCACACACACATGATCAAAAACAAGAGAATCCATATGATATAAACGACATGAAAATTGAAATAGAATTGGATGACTTTGGTCTCAGTAATCATAACATTTATTCCCATTTCACTCTAATTAAATTGTATTTTTCTTTAATACCAAGCTTTCTAAAGCTTTTGATTTATCTAAAGGAGCTATGCTCTTTCAAAATCTCTTGGGCAAATTCTATCTTATAATCTATCATCTTCAAATTACCTGTTGGGCCCATGCAATGTTCTTCCCAAAGTCATAGGCACTCTCTGTCAAAGCCTGGCTGTGATTGGTGAGTTCTAACGCTCCTCTGCAGCTGTGGCCAATCAGAGTGCCCGATGAGAGATACACATACCTCTCCCAGTCCAAGAAAGTCAAATCAGGCTGGATCGTCGCGATAGGACTCAAGTCAGCGTTTCCAAATCTCATAAAGGCAGCCTCCGTCAAATGCCCGATAGCCTTGGAGATTAGTTCAACAACGGTTGTGTTGCGCAGACCGGCAAGGGCCTTGCAAGCGCTGGCCAGTAGGAAGTCCCCGCTGAGGACGGCCATCTTGTTTCCCATCTCCATGACGTTGATTGGTCCAGTGGCAGGGTCAAGGTTCAGTAGGTTAACGACCCCTCGGTGGACCAGAAAGGCGGTGTGGATCATCTCAGAGATTTCAGCCAATGCCCTTTGACTAAAAACAACATGAAGCAGAAATCTGTTTTAGTGATGTACATGAAACAAAATCTTTAATTAGACATTTAAATTCTACTTCTAACTCTATGTATAATGCGAACATACAAAAAAGGTAAAACATAAACTACTTTTACTGTTTTAGATGCTGCTTGTAAACTGTGTCCGCTTGCATGGTGATGTAGATATACAGTAGGCTTGCGGGTGCACCATGTGAGAGAGAGAGAGAGGATTGAGGAGTCCTGAAAGGGACTCTCGGTAATCTTTTTAAGGATGTGTAGTCCTGAAAAAGACTGTTTGTTATCTTTCTTAGCTTAAAGTTCTAAGGAGAACTATAGCGCTTGGAGAGGATGAGTGGCGGGAGTGGCTCGATGACGGATAGTCAACCTGTTCGAAACGTCGAGCCACTCATCCTCTCCAAGTGCTATAGTTCTCCTTAGAACTATAAGCTAAGAAAGATAACCAACAGTCTTTTCAAGACTACACAAACAGTCTTTTTCAAGACTACACTAACAGTCCTTTTCAGGACTACACATCCTCAAGAAAGATCACCAAGAGTCCCTTTCAGGACTCCTCAATCCTCTCTCTCTCTCTCACATGGTGCACCCGCAAGCCTACTGTATATAAACTACTTTGGTCCCAAGAATTCTCTTTGAATCTTTTCAATAAACAGTGTGAAACTGTGCCACTCATTATTTCAACAGTAATCTTGCATGAAATCAAGCACTTCACTCTGCCAAGAAAATTTTTTGAGGCATTTTATCAAGGCGGTTTAACCTAATTGGGAAATCGTGGCTTTACCTTGCATAGATCCCTCCCGATGATGGCACTTGCTTGCTGTCGATGGGGGCTTGCTGGTCCGGGGTATCATCAAGGCTATGGGTCCCCGAGTCTCCGGGGGCCTGGTGAGTGGAAGTACTAGCTGCCTTGGATATGAGAAGGATGATCAGGCCTCTGGTCTGCAGACTGTGCTTGCCATCAGTTAGAAAATTCCTGTGAGTAAAAAAAAAAAAAACAGAAAATAAAGAAAAAAATAAAATGAAAAAGAAATGACATAAACAGATTGTACATGTATCATAAATATCTTGAACTATTAATGCAAAAATTAAAATGTTTGTTTCCCCCTTCTCAAGGAGTTTCACTTCATGAAAAGGTTACATCAAATACTTTAATGTATTTTCCTTAGTACCTAGGTACTTTCCAATATCAGTGAGATGAAGATTCCAGAAAATAAATTAAATTTTCAGCATATCCTTTTCTTTACAGTACTGTACATGTATGTGTGTAATCAAGTACACAGTACATAATTTGTATTCTTTAAAAAAACCTGAAATAAAGGTAGGGGACCGAGAGATAATGAATATACATGTAGGTAGTTGGATTTATAAAGCGTCTGAAGGATACTAAATGATGAATACTGATAGAGAGCATGGTGACAAAGAATGACTACATGGACATACTGTACAGCATAGACTTCAGCTAAACTGACTACAACAAGATTTCATCAATTACTTACTTGGCTGTTTTGAGCAGAGGATGCTTGGAACCCACAAGCTTTCTCATGTGCAAGGCAACATTGGCGAGCTCATCACTTAGCAGACAGCGAAGGCTCATGAATGACGTCGAGTATCCCACCACCTTCTCCGCTTCCGATATCGCTTTAGCCCACTCGGTAGGCTGCGAAGATCCAAAGAGATTCATGAAGTCTCTGCTTGGCACAGACAGCACATGATCACCACCACCAAGCTGCAAGGATCCACCTGATGCCCTTGACCCCACAATGGCCCTTGACCCCACAATGTCCAATGGTCGAGATTGTCCATTTAGTCCTGGCCCCACCCTATCACTGAAATCTCTAGCAAGCAAAGTCACTGGTGAAGTCGCTGCAGGTAACGTTGCAATGGTTCCACGATGAACCGATGACACTGTGCTAGAGTTCCTTGACAGTCTTGGAGTACTTGCACCTTGGTGTGGTCTTTGACAGGTTGTGCAAGTGGAGCAGTGTGGTCTTTTCAGTACTGACCGGTAGGACCGAAGAAATTGATGTCTCAGGAGACATGGTAATTGGAAGGATGTGAAGTTCATGGCGGCAATTAGCTTATCTCCATCCACAAGACAAATGATAGCTAAAAGTCAAAAGAACAACATGGTATTAGAGGTGAAAAAAAACTATGTAAACCTCAAAAATGTGGAAATTAAGTATTTCCACGCCTACATTGTACATGTACATGTACATGTATGTACATAATAAAGTGCAAAACTATACAACTTTAAAAGGATGGATAAAGAGTACTTAATTTAGCTCCGGAAAGCCCCACAAAGCTATGAACGAGTATACTAAACATTCAAAACTTGGCTTCGTGAAAAAACAATTATACGTAAAGAATACAACGTATATATATTTTGTTAATAAGAAAGGCTTTGTCACTGATTGCACTGATATTATTGCTGACAAGACAAGGGGAAATATAACATGGTCTTTTGTGGTAAATATAGGATGGTAAAATACACTGGGGGGAAATGCATCCCGCAATATAATGATATTAAGCAGTGCAAGTTACTTTCCTCATCAATATCAACTAAAAACAAACACAAATGTAAAAAGCAGAAGAAAAAAAAATCTCCTTCCATCCTGGTTGAGCTTCTACAGAACCTCTCCTTTACCGGTATTATATGATACACTGCAATTCTTTCAAATACCAAGATAAATGTACAATGTATGTACCACACAGGCAAGCACATGCCAAGTAAGGTTTGGTGATAGCAATACGCCTACCATATTTCATGATTTGTTTTACCGTTTTTACTTACACCTTGTAAATTATTGGCTCATGCACCCTACTCTTATGAAGTTATGACACACACATGTCAAAGTTCTATATACACTGTACATGTACATGTACATGTAGGCAAATATATAACAATTGTAAAACATTAGTGTTAGTGTGATTCGTTTTATGTTCTAGACTGTATGTGTAAATGTTGTAATTGTAAAATTATCGTACCTTGACCCTTGTACATACATTTTTTTAAAGCCAATGGCAATGGAAACATAATTTCTATGTATTATTACTTTTAGGTTCACAGCCTACAAAGTACAATATTGAGAACATGCTTCATGGGTGCATTTTGATACCAAAAGCTGTGACCCACTTTGAAATCAAAAGTTCAAAACGATATAAAAACATAAGAATGATCAGGAAATGCTGTACATGGAAAAATAAAGTGTGAAGATTTTTCAAGAAACCGATACACAAGCCGTCAAATAACCAGAAAAATTATAATTAAAGGTGTCAAGTATGATCCTGTGTGTGCTTTTATCAGCTCACAAACATTTTGAAATAAGCCTTATTAGGCCAATCCTTCCACAGCAGCCATTTTATTTCCATACAGTTATCCTAAATACTGAATTATGATTCATTTGCAAACAATAACACTACATGTACATATACATGTACACTGCACACTACACTACAGCTCCAAATTGTTATTAAAATTCCAGTAAACTTGGTTCACATGCTACATTGAACTACAAAATAATTTGAAAAGGGTCATTTTGGGGGAAAAAAATCAAACAATTTAAATTGAAACTGTCAATCATGCGATCAATGACACATTGGCAGCTAGACTTTGCTCATTTTTTTGTTCATTGTTTGTTGCATAACTTCACCTTGGGTTATGTTATGAACGACAGTGATTGACCCCTTATTTCAAAGTATTAAACAAAATAAAAATAAAAGCACTTCCACTTTCCAGAGACCAGACGTCAGAGTCAGACTAAACAAAAATTAGCCCTTGTTCAGAAACGTATCAAAAATTTGACCCGTAACCCCGGCGTGGAGATAACCTACTAAAACATACCAAAAATGAAGTAAATAGATTCTATTCATTTAATGTCCAAATAAAGATCATGAGTTAAAAGTCGTTATGTTTATTACCTGTTTCGTGTCAATTTTCTTGTTATTTTTGGAGTATTTTTCGGATAAATGTTGATATTAGTATACACTTTTTCACAGGTTTCACGGCAAACCACTGCACAATACAAGTGCATACCGATGGTGGGTTGCGGGCGGGCGCGCGCCTGTGTGAAGTTATCTATCGTAATGTCTCAGATCCTCATTACGGTGAATCGTAACATATTTATACAAACAACACTCGGCAAATCTTTAAAAATAATCATTTATTGTTGAATTGAAAACAGGAATCTTGTACAATTGCAAATAAAACATGATTAAAGACGGAAATATGAATGTAAGTACTTCTTTTCTTCACAAATAGTTAATTTAAAGCAGGTTTTATGTGAAATTAATGCTGGGCGGAAGCAGTGTTTTTCATCAGGAGTGGTAGGGGGAAATCCCCCGTGCTGGGCGGGCTCGCTCAGCGCCGCCCACCGTAGCTATAACGCTGAAAATCTGTATTACCGACTAGTCGACTACCGTATTTGCCGCCGTAAAGGCCGCAGTATTTTTGGAAGAGAAAATATCAAAAAGTCGGGGTGCGGCCTTTACGGCGAAACAGAAAAAGAAAAAAAAAAAGTCAAAACCAGCACGAATTTGTACATATGGGACTAGATCTACGAACGGTACAATAACTATACATTT
>JARBES010000126.1:12468211-12478332 GCA_030265145.1 Strongylocentrotus pallidus
CACAGACTCATACCAAAAGATAGTCATATAAATAATGACATCCATTGTTATTTCTTGTTTAAAGTCTCTGAATGTCCCGTACGTCACAAAGCAAATAGCTTGGACCTGCCCTGATGCAGTAATCTCTGAAGAAATATGCTGTAATACTAGAAAGTTCACTACATGAAACTTTGTGAATTGTTAATATAGCTATTTTCATAGCAACACTTTTCACAAATCCTAAAAATTCAGTTTGGTGTCAATGCGGTTCCAAGTGAAATCAATGTAAAATCTGAACAAGACAGGATAAAAAAGGTCTATGTTTGTCAGCTATTTGTGAGTGGTTTGTTTTCTTGGTATCACCCTATAATCATCTCACAATAATAAGAAGATTATAAATTCTACAAAGCTCATCAATTTCTGTACTTTCAATTACGGTATGAAGGACAGATCAAAAGTCCAGTGAAATATTTTGTTCAAGAAACATCAAAATTTTGAAAAGTAGATTTACAATCAACCGAAGAACAATAAATGTATTTCTATTTTTAATAATTCCTCACTTAAAGGACCCTTGAGAGACTCTATGCTTTATACAACAAATATTATAATGTAATACTCAGAAGTCTCCATAAACAACATGCATGATTTTTTTGAAAGGTTGCTGGTACATTTTGTATTCAAATCATATGTTTTCACAAATTCAGATATATTTCATCAAATCAAAATCTCTCTCATCCATGAGAGGTAGCTTTGGCACAAAAAGACACATCCGGAACGGAAAAAGGCATAATTGTTCATGATGTCGGTGAATTACAGTCGTAATTTGACATACACTGTTTTTGAATGACAGGTTTGACATTATTCAGCCGAGTATGTGTCGTATACTGTTATTTCACCTGGTCCTTAAAACCATGTCATGGTTCCAGTTCTATGCTGTTAAGTTATGATTATGCATTTACATGTAGCATTTTTCATGCCACTACTGCAGTTCATAAGTAATTTCAGTATACCTACCAATCATCCTAAAATGAGAAATCTCTATTAAAATCTCAGACAAAATTAGGAATACAGTACACTTTGCATACATTTTGTACAGAATTTTTTTAAATAAAGTTATTCTATGGCTCAAAAAGATCAGCTGGAAGCCCCCCAAAATAGGAATCAGACTTCTAAAAACCCTTACAATCCATTACCCTACATGAACATCTATGGAATAAAGCACCTGTATTTTTTAATAAATACACATGCAGTACTTCATTTGACTTTTTCAAAAAAAGCTGAAAACATACCTCTACAATTCTTCTTAATTCATTTATAGACTAAAGGACCCGTCTACAAAGACCACCTGTCTACACGGACCACATTTTTTGTTTCACTTGAAAACGGTTTTGTCATTGAAACATGTAACTATAAAAGGAACCTGTACATACCACCTGCCTATAAAGACCACTTTTCTTGTCTCACTATATGTAGGTTGTCTTTATAGACAGGTTTCACTACACATGTACAGTCATGTACTGTCATACATGTACATGTACATGTATGTCTAAGGCATCTTACCAGGCCTTGGTACTTGTAGGAGTCGTAGATGCTTCTTAGCAGCAGCCAGACGGGCCAGAGATACTCAAAGCGGAACTCCAGGAGAAAGTCAAGCAGCAGGACAAAGCCCCATATTCCAAGGAATTTCAGGTAGAGGAAAGTACTACTGTGAACGTGAACAGAAAAAGTGAGCAAGAAGAGAAATGTTATAGATTAGTTGAATCGTAACAATAACAAACAATTGTAAGCAATGTACAGGGCTTATATTAATCCAAGGCCACCAAGGCCATGGCCGTGGATGCCCTTTTTATTGGCCTCAATGCCCCTCTCATTGGCCTTGGAGATTTTGTGTGCCCTTTCCAATTCTTCCCATAGGAATGTGCCCTACAGAAAAGTGGCCTTGCCTTAAAAATATTACAATTTAAGGCCTGAATGTACAGAGGGAGTAACATGGTCTATAGGAGAAGTCCCCATGATTCCCATGAACAGAATATCTATTGTCAATTTTTCATGTTAAATAAGCTTTGAAAGCTGTAACAGGACGACATACAAGTAGGTCGTGGCCATCTGTCTTGGCCAGATTTTGTCCGTTGTCCTCTTTTTAATAAATTATTTGCCTTTGAGAATGCTATTATCTACATTTTAATTACATTGATATATATATCAATATGAAGAGTCCCAACATGTATCTGCTAACGTTTGGAAACAAAACCATCAAGGAGATATTCACAATTGAGGCAAAGAGCCACAACACTGTAAAATCTATTGACAAGGGCTAAATCCTAAATTTCAACACCAAAAAATGTACATATTTCTCAAAACATAGAGGTGTTTAATTGTTTATACTGTTTAAGAATGCAGTACATGTACCTACAGTATAGTTAGGGCTGTGTGCTACCCGCTTTTATCAAGGGTATCCCCCCCCCCAAAAAAAAAGGGATAGTTATTTCTAGCTACTTCATCTTCAACAACACAACAAAATATAGCAAACATTTTACATGGCCATACCAGGTACACAAAAATGTATTTATAACCAGTGGCATGGCATCGATCCAGCTGCTGAGGGGGCACTGGAATTTTAGGGTGGGCACTGGTCAAAATGAAATACAAAGCAACTGTTTGGGGAAGAATGTTAAAGGGGATATCATTGTCTTATTTTCTGTTTTTTCACCATTTGATTGAGGGGTTTGTGCCCCCTACAATCTATACCACTGTGCATTATCACAACAAGCTGGTAATTTTCATACGTGCCTCAACAAGAAAAGCATTTAATTATTTCATACACATACTTTGTGGTTTACATTTGAATGCAAATCCCAGTCATATTCTGGACTGTACAGTGTGTGACTCAAATTGTACATTGGAGATTGGGGAAATGAAAAGTGATATTTTAATGGCAACCTGCATAATAGTGAAGTACATGTACATTTCCCCCTCCACTTTTCATATGAAGAAATAACAAAATAGGCTATAAATAATAACAGGAATACTCTGTAAATGCAAATGTATGAATTGATATGGATTATTTACCTAGCACACTAGACACAAACATACCTGATACAGAATTGACACATATCCCTTTCAAGACCGGATTTATATTTAGGGCTAAATTGATCACATAATTGTTCTTCAAATTGGCAATAATTATATTCTTTTTTTATTGCTACATTGTTCAAATAATAAATGATATCTGTGAAAACAATATGAATGGGTGAGAATGTTGTTGAAAAGTTGACAAAATTGCCAGTTTCAAAGAAAAACAATGACTTTGAATCTCTCAACAAATTGCAAATTTAAGGACTGTGAAGCATTTTTTCTTTTTGAAATTCCTAGAGCAACAACAGCAAAATGAGTTTTAATCAAGTCACAATCCAATACTTGAATACACATGTACATGTACTGTACATGTACATGTATGTCACCTTCCCGACTTCGTAAATCAATTTTCTTTTTGTTTCAATTCTTGTTATATTTACTTTTTATTATTATCACTCTTTTCCTCTTAATACTTTTTATACTTTCACTCAAAACGACTTATCACAATCAATAGATAAAGGCTGTACTATCTCAAATATCTACAATCCAAAAACGTGTAAATGATTTACATTTTGTACCTCATTTATTATACATACAGTGTACAGGTACATACAATGTATATAAATGATAATGATATGGCATACACGATGTACATGCACATTTGAATTCTGAAGAGTAGAAAAGAAAAATCCCTCATTATTCATGCAGCTCCACATCCATTACCAAACTTGACAAATTTTGCAAGCATGCTCCTTCTTTTCCGTTTCCCATAATTATGTCCTCCAACCCTCGAGGCAACATCCTGATGATTTCTAAGGCACGCATCCAAAAATTGAAGTTACCATGGCAACTGAGGATGACCTACATGTAGATGCATGCTGCGGTGGTCCATTTTTTATTCACCTTCCTTCCCCAGTTCATCACTTTCATCATAATGAGGTAAGGGAATGATACCAGTCTGCCTTAGTTGTGTATTCAGTACAGTCATAACTATCGGTAATGATCATGATGATGATGTACACCTGTACTACTGTACATACATGTATACCGGTAATAAAAATGATGATGATGATGAAGACTGATGATGAAGACGACTGATGATGAAGTTCATGATGATGATGATGAAAATAGTACTAATAATGATAATAATAATAATAATAATAATAATAATAATAATGATGATGGTAAAATAATGATAACAATAATTAAAAATAATAATATTACTAACAACAATACAAATAACATATAATATTGTGAACAACAAAAGTAATAATAATAATAGTCCTACAATTAATAACAACAACAACAATAATCACAATAATAACAAATTATTATTAAATATTTAGGAGTCCTAAAAGCAATATAAATGTACATGTACATAGCAAATAGAATTAATATTTTGATAGTTCTTTTTTACAATAAAATATGATTCAAGGTCACACAGGTTATAATTTTTTAATTAGAAGCTACCAAAGTTGGGTAAGCTCTTTTTTGATATCCAATATTTATGCAATTCAAGATTTCCACAGTCCATGAGAGTTGTGCACAAAATAAAACTACCTGTACAGAAATCTTTTTTCTTTCTTGCCCTTCTTTTTTCTCTCTTTCATATCCTATTCATCTACTGTTCTTTGTTTTATTCTTTCTTTCTCTCCTTCTTACTTCCTTTATTTATTCCTTTCTTTTTCTTTCTTGTTTTCCACTCCAAGTAGAATCCTGCCTACATGTTTACATACAGGCCTACAGGTACAGTACATGTGCATTGCATGTTACACATTGCACAGTACATGTGTTGGGTCGAGTCTCCCATGACTGTGGCATTGCAGGATACAGACCATTGCACAACAGAGATGAAATGCATTGAGGATTTAGCCTACATGGTGACATGTACAAATGTGAAATGCATTTGGTCTTGCAGGTGGATTGTTCTGTAAACGTCTTTAGAGATTGTGCTCTGAACTATCATATTTTTTATTTGTAGTTCCCACATTGTACTCCTAATAATACCATATTTAAGCATGATTGGAGTAAATCATCAATCATATTCAATTTCGCACTTCCCATTTATGTGCATCGGTGAATCCTTTCAAATTTCAAAGCAGAATTTTGTTTGATCACCGAGACTAGACTGACAAAAAATAGGGAACTTCTGCCTTATCTTTCTTTAACAAAATAATAAAAAGTAAATCATCAATTACATTCAATTTCGCTGTTCCCATTTATGTGCATCGGTGAATCCTTTCAAATTTCAAAGCAGAATTTCGTTTCAACACTAGTAATAGACTACCGGGTAACAAAAAATAGGGAACTTCTGCCTATTAAATCTATATTTTAAAAAAATAATAAAAAGGGCGGTACATATACATAAAAAGGTAAGGATGTTCTACCCGTAATAGGTTGTAAAATAATGCCATTCACAGTGTATGCAAATGTACGTATGCACACAACTTTTCATGAAATTGTTAATATTCTACAAAAGAAAGCTACAAAGTCTAATTCACACACCCAACTATGCAAAGATGTATGTCCAGTACATGTGAATGGCATCCTTTTTATTTTTTTATTTTTTATGAACATATCACATCTTGAGTTGCAGTATGTTGTATACAATGTACATGTAAATAACTTTTTATACAACTGAAATTCATAGATACAGTACATGTAATAATATGGCAAATTTTTAATGTTAATAACTTAATTTCAATAAAGATATATACTTACAGTTACATGTACAAACCCTGATATGCTAAAACACCCTCTACATGTATGTCATTGTAATTTATTCCTACATTTCCTGCTCAAAGAAACTAATAATACACTTGGGATATTTTGTATTGTAATGTGCAATCTCAATCCATATGAATTTATGAAGATGATACCTTATCATGCAACCAGTGATGGGAGCCCACACCTTCTCAGTTGCCTAGACACAGAATCAACTTGAATTCAGCTAAGGATCAGTTGTCAGAGACTTTTTTTCAAGTTTAAAAAATAATTTTAAAAAATATATATTTTATAACTCATATATAGTTTTAACATTTCTTTATCAAATATTTATGTGATGTGATTTGTTTCAAGATCAAGCTTGAAAATGGGAAATGTCTAGAGAATTAAATTTACGAACATTTTCGTCATTCTCGTTGGTCTGTACAGACCGTTTGATCTTCGGCGACTTTTCTATGGTAGATCGATATATGTACAAATGATATTTATCTTATTGTTAATGCAGAACAGTTTGTATGTGTTTATTAGGTTTTATATTAACACCAATAAGAATTGATCAGTGAAATATGCTACATGTAGCGCTTGGAGATAAAGAAATAAGTTTTTTACATTTCAATTTTTTTGCTGCCCATACTAGACTATTAAACTTAAAGTTGCCTTGGGATGGCGTTCCAAATAAGATAGATATGACAGGTTCGGAGTCTTAACAAGAAATTGTCGCGGAAATTGTCGCGGAAGTTGTCGTCCATCTTGGCAAAGACAGTTTTGTGAAACACTTAGCGGACAAGTTAAGCGACAGTGTCGAGATGTCGTTGATCTTGTAGTTATGACGGTTTCATGGAGCATCGGGGATTCCGTTCGCAGATCGGAAATAAGGATCGTCCACGAAAATGCTGATGATCCTTATTTTTTAGGACACGATTTGTCTGCGTTTACGCAGATCCTCGTTTATGCGGACAATTCTTATTCTCGGAACTGCATCTCTACTGGAAGTAAAAGTAAGCTTGTGCATGTGAGTGAAACAGTGAATAAATGAACTCATCATATCTCATATTCATCTGGAAATATGGAATTGTAGATCTATTGACTTTGCATGTAAAATTTAACTAAAAACTAAACTCACAATGCTTGATTATGGTTAACCATAGGGTCTAACACCCATTTCTGAAATAGTATACATTTAACATAGGATATCCCTAGTTAAAGTCAACATCGTCCTTCACGGTGAAAACAAACAACAATTCATACACTTTCAACTTGACAATCTGTCACCCACAATCAGATATTATCATCACACATGCACAGGGCCAGGGACATTGGTCACTGTCATTATTTTGTCTCAAAAATTACCTGCCGTAAATACCCTCCGTGATCTTTGTACGTTTCAAAGGACGTCTAGGTCTGCCGCAGTCGGCAGTTCGCCTCTTCATATTCCCGATAGCGCCCAGCTTGTGAGAAATTAGTACAAATTCGGAGAGAATGGGGAGGTATTTCAGAAAATAACTTTCACCGCTTCTAAAAAAATCTGGATGCTGCGCTGTATGCAGTGTGCGTCCGCTATGCATATGTTGACATGTTGTATACAATTTACAAGCGGAGCGAAGCTGGCTAGTCTAGTCTGGCTACGGTACGGCGAGAGCTCCCGCACGTATTTTACAGTACGAGGATCGACATAGCATAGACTGAGAGCCCCATAGCGAATACGTACGTGCAAGTACATGTGTACATGAATATTGTACACATATCATTGCGCTTGCGCAAAGCAGACAAGGACGCCATTTCGTTTTCAACAATACTTCGGAAGAAATCATTTTCATTCCTTTTTACAATCCACTGGGGCAATTTTTTATCGAGACGGTTTCCAATCTCCTTTTCATTCTGACCATGTACTCAGGGGCGGTCCTCCCGAGGGGGGGGGGGGCAGGGGGACACATGCAGTGCCCCCTGCTGAAGTGCCCCTATTTACAAAGGAAAAAGTGCCCTATTATTTTGTAAGAGTGCCCCATTTTCACCTCTGGTAATTACCCTTCGTACTTTAAAAATGATAAGGGTTCCCTTTTCCTCTCATCATTGAACGTGCCCCGAATTTAAAGGGACGATGAGTCTATGAGCGATTTTCCAAAATCTCGCTCGCATTTATAGGTTATTATGTTACTTAGCAAATGTCTTTCCGTCTACGTTATGAGAATGTTTTTGTAAGAACCCCAATCGGGATTGGAATTTTTTTCTCTTTATGAGATGTAATTTTTCGCACTGAGACCTCACAAATCAAAAAAAAAATCCTTGCTCGCTCGTAAATGAATATTCAGACCATCACACACCAAACTGCAAAGTATATGATGCTTAATTATCTTGAATGATGCATAACGAGAAACTAACATTGAAACCTTCCCTGATAATGTAATCACAATGTAGGGGTATATACAAATGTCTGATTTCCCCCCTCTTTTTTTCGCTTTGAGATTTCTCTTTGTAAGTGCCCCTTTTTCCAAAAAGTACCCTTTTTCATTGGCGCCCCCCCCCCTTCACTCTGGAAGTCGCTCGGCCGCCCCTGCATGTACTTGATGTTCCTCAATCCAACCAACCCAGTAGTTTTATTGGGACTTTTGAGGTAGTCTCCTTAGCCATAAACGTTCATGTCCAATATCCAATTTAAACTGAATAATAAAAATTAAAATATGAATTGATAAATAAATAACAAATGGAGAGTAATTAGTGTCAGGTCTCACAAATATGGTCACAATTCAAGAACACACTGTTATTTTATCTTTTGAAAATAGTTTATTGAGACAAGGAATGTTCCCAATCATTTTTTTTTTTTTTTTAATATATTTTGTATAGGTTTTTATTCATTTCTCTCATATAGAAAATTGTACATAATTTATAACATTGTATACAAAATAACAAAATAATTTTCACATAGGTCTAAATAAATTTGCGAGTGAACGTTTACATTTACAAACAAGGTTACAACAACAGTTACACATTTACAGATGAAAAATATTCACATAAACAAAATTATATTTTCACATTTAAAAAAAAAAAGGCAAATAAAGTTGGTACTATTTTCTCGACCAGTTTGCTTATAAATCTCAAATTATTCCTTTTCTTTTCCACAATATTTTGTTTTCCTCTTAAATTTCCTTTAGAGAAAAAATATATATAAAGAGAAAGAGCTAGAAAACACCTACTACCCCGCTCCACACAGCATTCATGCCGATGGAAGATGATGATTATCGTCAAGCACGAAAGAGAAAATTGGTTCAATCTTCCACGCGTCCAAAACTAAAAGAGCGCCACCTCGTGTCATTCATGTATACTTTTCAGTTTCAATGATTTTGTATACAAAACAGAAGGTAAAGAGTAAATTGCAAATGGCTAATCTGGTTTGTGGTCTTAGTTGAAAATTATTTAAAAAAACAAGATGCACGGACATGCATAAGTGAAGTGTATAAAGGTAAGTGCCCATTTTTTTTTTTTTTTTTTTTTTAAATCTCACCTCACCCCTCGAAAGGTGCATATCGAGAGGCCAAAAAGAAACTGTCATGGGTATGAATAATATGGTCACTAAATTATCTTGTGTGTATGAAATTTGTTTACGTTTTTCTAAATGATTTTTTTTATAATAAATCTGCTCTAATTGTAATTCAGTAATTATGGAGTATCCCCCCTTTGTGCATATTCCACGTAACTTGCTAAACGGCACAACCAGTATGATTCTAACCGAGGATTCTAATAACCTCGAGAAATTTGGGTGATCGAGCCGGATGTGGATTTCGAGGATCCGAAGGCATCCATACCCCTCCCCCCCCCCCGCCCCCGTGCCCCTATGAACGGCTAATGTGACATGATTAAAGTAGACATTTCACGCAAATGTTAACTTCTTTAAGTACTGTGTTCCTCATAATTTATAATCATGTTCACTTTCTCACTTTCTCAGCGACCTCCCATACGTAATACAACAGTCGGCATTTATCCGAAATAATTTTTGGAAAGAAATATTCATAATCTATCACGACCTCAATTTTCACTTTCTTGGCCCCTTTTCTCGTTGGGCCAACATTGGGGTGGCGGACATTTTAACATCGGACCAACGTCAAAATTTGATGTCGAGCTGACGCGACGTTTCAAGGTACAATCATTTTGCCAAACGCTGACACAATCTGCTATTGCTAGCTGGGTGAATACACCAGTTCACATCCCGCGAAAGCACTTTTGAGACGAAATGTTCAAAATCTATGACGACCCTTTTTCGTGTTCTTGGTACCCCTCTTCTCGATCCCTGACCATAATGACGTCACGATTACCTTGATTGCACGATTTCTTATTCACCTTCATGCGCT
>JARBES010000126.1:12583379-12597280 GCA_030265145.1 Strongylocentrotus pallidus
TGGATCAAACATAGTAACAATTTAAACTACACGCACTTGAACCAACCCTAAATTAACTTGGCACACAGGAGATTAGTAGCGGGCACAATAGGGATTAGCACTGTGGCACTGGGTGAATTGCATGGGGGCAGCTTAAGAGTTAAGGGGGCAGCCCGCCCCTTTTAAGAGTACATGTACAGTGTACATGTATGTTTACATACGCTGAGGGCACCATGGACTTTGTGGTGCCCTTGAGGCTACCTGTCATCGTGGGTGACTGGCTGGGAGAAGATAACATAATTACACAAGCAGTGGGGAAACGGAAGAAAGAAGGAAACGAGGGCAACAGGTTGGATCTCTTATGCACCGGAGTGAAGGGTAATATTTTGTAAAATGTGATTCTTTCAGTCATTTTATTCTAAGAATGTAGCAATACATTAAAGAAAAATATCATTGTTGCCAATTTGAGGAACAAAGTGATTATTCTAGCCCTAAATATCAATCCTGTCTTGAGAGGGCCAATGACTTTTGGCTCCCAAACTGATGATAGAATGTCTGCTGAGTGCCAGAAGTGAGCAAGGAGTGAAGTGCGAATAAAATTAAATGCTGTTCTGGCTTTAATATGACAATATCCCTCTACTGATACATGGAGTTTCATATCTGCTTTAGACAGGGGAGAGAGAGAAAAATTCCCCAAAAGGAGGACAATTAAATGGGGGTCCAGGGGTAATGACCCTGGTGGGGGTTAAGGGGCAGCCCCCCTCACTTTTATGGGTATGTTTACATAGGCTGAGGGCACCAAGAACTTTGTGGTGCCCTTGAGGCTAACTGTCATCGTGGGTGACTGGCTGGGAGAAGATAACATAATTATACGGCAGTGGGGAGAAGGAAGAAAGAAGGAAACGAGGGCAACAGGTTGGATCTACTCTGCACCTACATACATGTATACACCTGAATAAAGGGTAATATTTGGTAAAATGTGAGTCTTTCTGTCATTTTATTCTAAGAATGTAGCAATATATTAAAGACAAATATAGTTGTTGCCATTTTGAAGAACAAAGTGATTATTCTAAATGTCAATCCTGTCTTGAGAGGGCTAATGACCTTTGGCTCCTAAACTGATGATAGAATGTCTGCTGAGCGTCAGAAGTGAACCAGCAGTGAAGTGCGAATGAAATTAAATGCTGTTCTGGCTTTAATATGACAATATCCCTCTACCGATAGTTTCATATCTACTTTAGACAGGGGAAAGAGAGAGAAATTCCCCAAAAGGAGGACAATTAAATGGGGGTCCAGGGGTAATGACCCTGGTGGGGGTTAAGGGGGCAGCCCCCCCCCTTTTACGGATATGTTTACATACGCTCAAGGCACAATGAACTTTGTGGTGCCTTTGAGGCTACCTACCTGTCATCGTGGATGACTGGCGGGGAGAAGATAACATAATTACACAGCAGTAGGGAAACGGAAGGAAATGAGGGCAACAAGTTGGATCTACTATGCACCTCAAATGAAAGGTAATATTCTGTGTTTGGAGTTTGGTGGTAAAATGCAAGTCTTTCAGAGTACAATCTACCCACAAATTGGTTGCTCTTCATTCGAGAATGATGATATCCTCTGTTGAGAGCTAGAAGGGTGTACAAACCATTCAAACCTGCACATTTTAATATACACAGAGTTAATGCCCTTCTGGCTCCTAACCAATGAAATAAGTCTCATGCATCAAGGGACCTTTAGGGATCTATTTACACCCCCCAAAAAGGGAGTATCCTTAATTTAATCTCAGAAGTTTCAGAAAGATTTCATCTGCTGATGATGCATTACACATCTACAATAATGTACATTAATGTAGATGGATGCATTTATAATGGATATTCTACAACAGTGTATTAAACTGCTTGTGTTTCCATACAGTATCTTTGGAGTCTTCTTTGTTTTCTTTGCTGGCTTCACTTTGTAAAGAATTTGACTAAAAGAAGAGAACCAACCCTCAGAAATTAATTTGACATCAAATGAAATGAAATCAAATACTATTACGTTGATATAAAAAAAAACAGTACAACAAACTATTCTATTTTCTTATCTTTTTCTTGAAACAACAAACAAAATTATTTGGAAATCATTTTACACCTTTCAGAAGAAAACCTTTCAAAAAAAAAAATTAAATCTCACAAAGGTTTCATTGCATTGGTTGTCTGCACGTGTAATTTTAAATCTAGGCGAGTGGCATTTTAAAAAATGGGGGGGGGGGGGGCAGGTTGGCCACTGTTTACCTTTGACATACATGTAAGGAGAGTCATGGAGTAATACCTATATCATCTATACATGTACTGTAGGTACGGTAAGCTCCGAATGGAAAAGAAATATATTCCTCAGAGTAATCATGTTACCTAAATACATGCAATTTCCACGAAACTTTGATTACTACTTGCCTTTCATCCAAATTGAATCTTATTCCCCAAAGACATTTCATCTATCCCAACTCAAAGTTGAACTGCAAGTCACATGGGTGATGGTGATGTATCTAAACTAGTATAAAATGTCCAAGGTCAAGAGAAACTGTGGTCTTGTGCGTATTAAAGCAAGTGGACAAAGGATTATATGGCACATGGTTCAAATTCCGGCCACCGGCCAATAATGTCCAATGACAAGAAGTTATCCTGAATTTTCCTCTCTCGACCCTGGTGAAGTAATTGAGAACAGGGTAGGAAGATACTGGCGTTCTTGTAATGCTTGAGTGCCTCATCAGGATGGGTCTGCTAAGGTTTGGCTAATAATCTGATACTCTGATTTATTTTTAGTGAAATATGTAAAGTTCTACATCTATCATTCTGATCAATATAATTATTTGCGAAAAACATTCTGTCATCTGACAATGTCCACCCCTTAGACTGCAATAGTCATGAGTTTCAATGATGAAACACTCATCCAAAATGTTGGTGTATTCAAGATATTGAAGACAACTAATGAAAATTAAGATGACAATACTGTACCTCTATCAACATGTAGGTAACTTTCGCAATCCCTTTTAAAGCTGAAAAAGGGTAAATTTTTATTTCATTATTTTTATGTCTGAAACTTTCAAATATAACTTCACACGCATCTTAATAATGAAAAATGTTGAATATCACAAATAAAAATTAAAACCACACAATTCACGAAGCCTTCTTTTTATGAGCAATACCAAGAGACTACTACACCTGTAGGGCAGCTGAGCAAAAATTAACTGTTAATCTACCTATTTTTATTAGATATATCGAAAATAAAAAAACAACAGAGGAATGTACAGATAAAAGGCCCTTTCATTTGTATCTAAAAGTATCTGGGTACTACATGTACTTGTTCATCATGTTTGTAGAAGTGAAAGCTTTTATATGTTCTGTCAAGTGAGAAACAAAGCGTTTTCTGTATCCTGAAGTGTGAACCAAGCTACATTGTTTCTACATGTATGAAGCCATCCCAGTATAAGAAATTGGCCTTCCCCTAAAAATATTTGTCTCTTCAAAACCAGAAGGGCATTTACTCTAGATGTTAAATGCCCTTCTGGCTCCAACGCCCACATTTCTCTTAATGTTTGTAATTTTACCTAAATAAAAGAAATTACCTGTTGATCAACATGTAGACCAGCAGGATATTGGGATATCAGTTGTCAAATAAAGCTAGATACTACATGTATGGTGAGCAGGTCTTTCTTTTAATCAGAAATGACCGAGGGCAACCCTTCAAGTGTGAACACAGAGTTATCCTTGAACACGACTCTCAGAGGAAGAAAATGGCGTTTTACCTGATTACCAGACATTGCTCATGAATATGGTCATTCCCCATGGACCCACACCAACCAACCTACATCGAAAAAATGAATTAGAAAAAAAAAAAAATGCCTAAGCATTTGGTTTGACAATCGCCAATTTGATGATGGCATGGCGGGCCTGGGGCACACATCAGCAAGCGAGTGTCATGTCAAAGAATAGCAAAACAATTCCATGAAATTTAGAGGGGATGGGGGATCATGGGAAATGTTTGGACTTGGATTATGGCAGGTTGCATGGCCTAGTTTGCAGTCACAGACCCTTGTAAGTCGTAGTGAGTAACTGCGTGTCTGAACAGTGAGACTAGATGTAGATTGCAAGGTTTATTGAACTTCATAGGCTTTCTAATTGTTTTTAAGGAACATTTTTTTCTCTGATGTTCTTCCACACTTGCATAATAAACATGAACACGCTCACAAATTATTTTTCACCTCTCCCCAGACCCCAACTCTTCTTAAAGTGTCAAATACATGTAGAAACTATGCCTGAAGACTGGGTAGCATGTGATATGTTCATATTTCCAGCCCCCCCCCCCCCTTCCCCAAACTGTGAAATAAAAGAAAAAGGCTATCAAAAGTAAAAACAATAGCAAATTCAATCAACTAGAGAGAGAGTGGCAATTATGGCATAATAGCAGTTAGGGGATTTTACAAAAGATACAGTTTCCAAGAATAGTGTGAATTAAACCCTTATTATGGTTTCCTGATTCCACACCTACTAGATTATTTACTAATTCGTACTGAATACCATGTAAACAAAAACGCAAACAGCTTTGTTAACTAAGTAAATTACACATCAATAGAATGAAACATACACCCAATTAGCCATCGTTTGATAACTGTGCTAATCCTACTGCTTGTGCGTGTGATGAGAAGAAAGATTGCCTTGCGGTAGTTGCGGACAGATACTGTGGAGAAGAAAATCAATAGGATCCTACTTAGAAGATGGAATACTGCTTGCCTTGACAGATACAAACAATCATCTTTTAATCAACTGACTGCTGAGTTCTGGCATTTCCATAGGCTTAATACATAATCAACCAAGTTATGGTAAGCATTGGGTTAAAAGAATCCCCTCAAGTGATAATCTAACGTAATGTGTATTCAGACTGGTACCTTAGGATCAAACTTTAATTTCATTTTCAACTTTTCACGGATGTTATGATCTAGATGAAAACATATCAGGCTGTCTTCTCATAAACTCAATGCAGTATTATAAAGTTGATACCCAAAAGGGAAAGAAAAACAAATCTTCCCTGTTGATGTTGATACATGTAACTGGTACGGATGTCATCTGTTACAAGCTAGACAAAATATCTAATTACATTTGCCACTCTCCACCCAGGTGTTAAATGGGTACCCGCTAGGATGCGAAAGCTAATGTGGTTAGATTAGCAAGTGTGCGCTCGTAAAAAAAGACGCCTGGCTGGAATGCTCCCCAGGGAGTGGAGAATGTGCATACATTGTGTGCGGGTAAGCCTGAATCCTATGACCGGGGTAATAATATATATATCTGTAAAGCGCTTTGAAAGGGCCTTCGGTCTTGAAAAGCGCTATATAAGAACTAGCTATTATTATTATTATTATGTTTATTATTCATACTTTATAAATGAATCCTTTTCTAATTAACAATTAATTTCATTATATTTCATATACATGTACCTGCATTATCGCAATGCTCCTATATTATTAAAAGCTGCTACTGTCAAATAGGTAATCCAATAATTGCTCTGGTGTCAATTGCTATGGAATTTATTTCAGTAATTTTCACCAAAGACATGAGGTTTGGTAAGGGTTGGAACTCTATTTTATATTAGGTTTAGGGTAAGGATGAGGATTATGTTTAGCTAAAGCATTGAGTCCAGCATTGAAAAATAAGTATTTCCTGGAAATGTATGAAACTGAGTCCAGAGCAACTGTTGCAGGAGCAGGACGTGCCATGCAACTGCAAAATATAGTGAAAGACAGTGCTGGTGAGCTAGCTATTGTTCTCATCTAAGAATTCTGAGCATATTTCTTCAGTCAACCTTTTCAGACATCTACTAAAAGTTTTCGCAACCTTTTTCCAATAACTAGTGAGTTCAAAAGGTAAAATATGATACAACGCAAGGCTACTAAATTTTGGTAACAGTAATCCCAACTTGAAGGCATTCTAGAGCCTTCTTATTGTTGTTTTTCCCATCATTGCTGTTTTGTAAATTGCTCATTTTGTCTCTAATACCAGGTTCTCTTGAGGGAAACAAAATCTCATTTTACGTATGAAATTCCTTATTGACCACAAATTTATTTAGAAACATCAATAAATACCAAGGCTTTCAGAGAAGAAAAATCAGACTTTCCAGCGCATTATATAAAAAGCCGGATTACTTTTGTTGTTGATGCTATCCTCCACAAAGTCTAGTGGGAAACATAATTTTCAAACTCAATAATTCCATTACAAATAAATATAGTTAGTCAGCCCCGAAGGCATGCATCAATCATTACTAGTAGGGCTGGACTTTTCTCTGAAACATATTCTGACAATTTGCGCTAAATGGACAATCAGTAATACACTGAAATAATGTAGTTTATATGATAACAGTAGAAACGTGATATTTTCTTTCCCCAAAGGGTGGGATATTACATCACTTCTCTAGATCAGTGTTTATGGGATGAATGAGAAAGGGTGAGAGGCAAACAAGTAGCCTATTCAGACTGGACAAAATTTGAAACTACAGTGAAACCTGTCTATAAAGACCGATTAAGAGAGACAAGAAAAGCGGTCTATACAGACAGCTGGTCTTTGTGTACAAGTTCCTTTAGTACATGTTTCTTTGTAGACAGGTGGTATTTCTATACAGGTGGTCACTAAAGCAGGTTTGACTGTATTGCAAGAATTATTGAACAGCAAAGAGGAGTATACAGACTGAAAAAAAACATTGTTTATAAGCAATGTAATATAAAGAAACAAGTTTTGAAGAGTTCAATTCACACGACAGCTGACCCATCATCAGTGAGCGCTCATACATGTACATGTAAGTCCCGCCCAGTAATACGATTTTAAAAAACAAGACGTTCAGTTAAAATGGGACCCGGCTTCTTTATTAAGTTTTTGCTCAATGCAATGCTCACACATGGGTTTCATTATACCGTTTGTTATACATTTTGTTATACGATGTCCAGACTACAGGTGAAGGGCAAAATCAATTAATAAATCGCATTTAACCATACAACGAATATATGTAGTCTGAATGGGAAATAAGTGTGGATCATGCATGTGGTATCTGTGGTGTCAGCTCTTTGTTTGACAGTATTCTTTGACTGGTAAAGGTACATGTCCTTTCCACAAAACAAGTAGCATTATCATGATGAAATGATGGTTTTATGTGTACTGTACATGTACTATTGAGACAGTACTGAATAAAGTTCATGGATTCAGAACTGTGACATGTGTTTCAATGTTTCTCTTTTTACTTACACTGTACATGTACATGTACATGTACATTCAAATAAAGTAGGGACATCATACAGTACAGTCAAACATGATTTAGCGACCTGTATAGAAAAACTTCCTGTCTATAAAGGTCCTTTTCCCCCTTGAAAATGGCTTATCAGCGAAACAATGAAAAAACTTCTCATTGAAACAATGAAATAACTTTTCTTGCCTCCCTGGAGTGGTATTTATAGACACGTTCTATTGTTATAATTTACACACTTGGGGTTATGATAATAATTACCGTAATTTCAAGCATTGGAGAATGGCTAATTATAGAATGGAAGCACTTTTAGCCTGCACTGTGCATTATATCCTTACCTTACATCATCTTACTACAGTCAAACATACTTTAGCGACCCCCTGTATAGAAAGACCGACTGTCTATGAGGGCAATTTTTTTCCCCTTGAAAATGATTTCTCATGGGAACATGTGATCAAGGAACCTGTACACAAGGACCACCTGCCTATAAAGATGACTTTTCCTGTCTCCCTTGAGACGTCTTTATAGACAGGCTTCACTGTACAATCACAACAATGATCCTACAAATAACTGATCCATGGTTACAATGATAATTTTCATGTTCATGTATCCCTTACTTAAAGGGCGTCTAAAGCTCTGGTAACAGGAGCATGTGAGAGAAACTAAAGCTATAAACATGTACATGTACAATCTAAATCATTCTACTTTGCGTTGTAAAAGGGATGTACAATGTACATGTACACATATTTATTTATTTATTTCTAATCTTTTGTCAGGGTAGCCCATTCACTAATAAGTAGTGGTCTTCCATGGGGCCCTGAATAAACATGAACATATTTACATGTACATCAAAAAGCATGACGTTTATACAGAACAGTTAAAAAAAGGAATCAGCAGGATTCAAATCTGACAAACTTTCTGGCAAACTTTGAAACAATCCCATCCACTGAAAAGCTATTTATGTACAGGACCCTGTTTCATAAAACGTGTTATCCATAACAAGTTCCAGTAACTGTTATAAGCTACTGAAATCGTGGCATTTGATGGCTGAGAGAAAATTTGGCATAGAAATTTAGCATTTGTTATTGCTAATATGCATCTCATGCAAAATACCAGTCTACGCAGTATACCATCATTATTTCATCACCAAATATTAAAGACATAATCTTCACCCACCAACAACTTAATGCATAAATTCACTGAGAAACAAAACAAACAAACACACAATCAATCAATCAAACAAACATACACACAAAATAGGAGAAACATAATTTCTCAATTAGAACATTCTCAAATAAATAACCCTAATAATTTTTGAGTTGAATATGGATAGGTTTTGCACTCCTGCAAAAAAAGGTATCCCTTGAGAAGTGTACAATGTGCTTTATGAATAACTTTTGTTTTGCTTTTAAAAGACTTTCAACAATACCCTTTTATATAGAATACTTCCACCTGTAATCTGTATTGAATGCACTACTTGCGGATACATGAATGAGCACATAACTTTTACAAGCTCATATCCAGTATTGTATGCTCTCAGTTAATGTTCCCATTGCATTAGAATAAACGTTACCTCTTCTTGTACAGAATGATAAAACAAAATAGCTTTGAACAAATGTCTGCTACAGTCAAACCTGCTTTAGTGACCACCTGCCTACAAAGACCACCTGTCTACAAAGGCCACTTTTTGTGGTTCCCTTGGGAGGTTGCTATAGACAGGATTGACTGTATCACATAACCATTTCCCATTAAGAAAGCATCCACTTACCGGCTGTATTCCATAGAGCACACATTCCCTGCTGTATTGAGGTACATTGAGCTGGAAAGGTGTGGGGTTGATTCGATCAAAAGGCAGTGATTCTGAGTTCCCAAAGTCAACATACTTCACCTGTTTGGGAAAAACCAATAAAAAATAAATTCTTTTGGTTAATAAAAATACAAATATCATGATTCTATTAAAAAAAGTCTGAATTGGATTAGAAAAAAGCATGGATGAATTCAAATTTTCATATTTTGTTAGAAGAGTGAGACTTGATGGAACCTACCCTGACAGTATATATTTTGTGATACCAATATCAATAATAATAATAATAATGCATTATATTTATATATATTATACAACATTATACAATATAAATTACCAATGATCTGTGCCCTGTACCACTGGCCATCTCATGTGAATCTAAATTACACACAGACAGACATTATAGAAGGAAGCTACCCGTCACAAACATCAGAAACACACACTGCAAACTAATCTAAACCAAAAGTGTTTTTGGTGATATTGATGATTGTCCGAGGTGAATCAAGCAAAATTCCATGTAGACCACCTCCCCCTACAGTACAGTACACACCCCCCCCCCCCTCCCCTCCCTTCAAACACGCAAACATAGTTCAAGGAACTTACCCGAACAGTGTCTTCGGTGATACCGATGATCTTTGCCCTGTACCACTGTTCATCCAGGGTGAATCTAGCACACACGCATTGGCAGAGGGAGAGAGAGCTGGGGTCTGGAGGGCTTCGCTTCTGGCTGTTACAGGCTACCTGCTGGGCAGCCATCATCTGCTGAAAGTCTTCAACTGTAACAACATAAAAAATACAGGGACAGAGAATGACAATGCTATCATATTACTGAATTTGTGAATTTTCTAATGTCATATATAATCTGTACTTAATTTCTATATTGGCATTACATTTAATTGTGTCTTTCCTTTCTGGATTTTCTATTGTTTATCCTTGATTTACTCTCTTTATTTGGTATCATTTGGGCGGAGACGCGGAGGGACCTTTACGGTTACAGTGATAAAGCACTTTGCTCTCCCCTTCCCTGGCCGCCATCTTTTGTACTCAGAATATTGCTACAAACGCGGAAATATTTGCGGCACATTAATTTCGCAAATTTAGCACTAAAGTCGTTATCCGCGATTTTTATAACCAGTGAAAAATACAAACATGACTTCTTTTGCATGTTCTGAACGGGCTGAATTTGGAGCAACGCGAATTTAAGAACCAGCGAATATGTTTTGGGGTCGCTCAGCGTGAAAAATTAATCACGCAAATATAATAGCATTTACAGTACATTATTCACAGTATATTCTATTATTTTTGTTTTGCATCCTTTTTCCAATAACTAGTAAGTTGTATTTGTGCAAGGCTACTAATTTAGATTAGATAAGTTTAGATTTTACTGTTTAGAGCAACCTCTTCACCCTGATGGCATTTACAGACTGGTTGGACTATTTTACCAGTATAACAGAGAAGGATCTGGTATCGTGACTTACATCTATCCACATCTAGTCCATGTATGACTGCATTGTCGCTCACAAAGGTGACAATCAGCTGTAGCTGGGAGAGCGTCGGCAAGGGCGGGGCTGGATACTGGGGGAGGAACTCCTGTATTCCGGTCCCCTCAAAATTCTCAAATTTGTCCAGGAGCAGGGCGGAGTCGGCGGGCATTGCCGGACACCCTTCATCGGGCGTGGTAGGGCCGTCCAGGGAGGTGGGAGAGGCGGTGGTATTGAGGGAGCTTACACCACTGCTTTGAGGTGTGACAGGGGCAGAGTTCATTTTGGGACTCAAAGTGGTGGTGGTGGTGGTGGTGGTGGTAGGGTGGTAGGATGGCGGTGTTTTGGCTGTAACATGAGGAGTTGCAATATTCTTGTCTGGACTTACATGTAACACCTTTCGCCTGTAGAGAGAAAATAATAAATTTAAAACATGATGTTATATATGATATTATCAGTTTTCTGATTCTTGGACAATATATCTAGCAGCTGTGGTAACTAAAATTACAGTTTTCAAAATAGTGATATAATTATTTTTTATGCTTCTCAGATGTAATTTTGATTAATTTTAAAACTAGACATGCAAATGAAATTGTACAGTGTCTTTAATCACTTACCAACACATCCCCATCGACAAAGTATTGCAGATCATATGCTGAAGTTATAAAGTAGTTAACAATGTTTTGATAGTAATATTTCTTTTGTCATAACTTTGAAGATCCTCCTGGCAGGTACATGATGTACATTAGTTACCTAGCTTCTTAAAAAAAGTACATGAGCAATTTGACTGCCTTTGCCCTCCATGTAATTCTCCCTTCCGCACATTTCACCAGAAACCAGATTACCATGGGTGCTGTGAAACTTTATAGCATGAATACATACTTCATCCATCTTAGGTTTGAATTACTAAGATGCTTTTATATTTTTCATGGAGTTTTTAACATTTTTATGTCCCTGTGACTTTTGACCTCTTACACCAAGAATCTAATCTGTTCTTTGATGTTTGTTCAAACATCCTTCATCCAAGTTTTGTTAAAATTCGTTCAGTGATTCTTGAGTTATCACTGTAACGTAAAGCAGGATGGACAAATAACCTGAAAGCATAATGCCTCTGGCATCACCTTTGGTGGTGGAGGCATAAAAACTGACATTTTTCATGATTGTCAAGACTTGTCCTGAGCAACCCCTAATTAGAATTATTCCAGTCCAAATTAAATCTACCCAGCCAAGCAAATAAATGTTTATATTTGGGTGACTGTTGAGTGACTAAGCTTACATTAAATCAAGGCAAATCTCGTATTTATCACGCCACACACTCTGTAATTTTTTGTTATACAATGTACAAGTTGAGATAACTATTTACCTCTTTCTTAGCGCTAAGCCTTTCTGAACAAGAAGCTCTGCGATGCTGGCTAAATCTTCTGCAGACTCTCTCGCTACCCTCTCTTTATTAGACAGCTCATAGAGAAGGTCTATCGGGAGAGAATTCTTCTCAATGTCACCCTGAGAATCAGAAAAAAGAAACAAAAAGGTGAATTTTCAAAGAAACATCTTTGTCATCATTTTAATAATTATAATGATAATATATTGTCATTTATATAGTGCTCTCACACAATTAGTTTCACAGCCCTTTACAAGGTATGAAGGGTGGAAAATCAGTTAAATAAATACATATTTAAGTGCTTCTTAGGATACCTAGTGTGGGTAAGGATATTCTGGGGCAGTCGATTCTGTACAAAAGCCCATCCTTCATTATGTTCAACTCTTCCAGAAACTGTCAATGGATATCTTTGTCCTGTCTTCTTACATTTCCAGCACACCAGGCCATTCCAAGAGTTAAACCAAATCCCTAAACTTTCAAGAGGGATCTTTGTACTACCTCACCCTGAAGGTAGCACTTTCTTGGAGTTAACTCTTTCAAGAAACACATCTTTTTTTTAAATCATGTATTCATTGATCTACTTTTACGTATTTAATTATATGGATTATTCACAAAAGCATCACTACCTATCTTCCTACATCACTTGCAAGAGGTATCTTCAGCATCCTTCATTCAAAATGTTGCATTCTGGATTACCACAAACTCATAACCAACTCCCAAAGCCATCTTAAGTGGTATTTTTGACAAACCTTTTTACAGATGTAGCACTCAAGATCGTTCAGCCTTTCTTCCAAGAAGTCGCAGGACGTCTTGGTCCACTCTGCCGTGCCTCCCGCAGGTAAGATATCCACCAGGTGACATCGGATGGCAAAGGGAGCTTCCTTCTGAAACCGCTCATCAAGGGGACGGATGTTGGCGATGGAAACCACTTCTTCGTTACCGTAGTCAGTGAACAGGACCTTGAAGAAAGGAGGCAAATTATGGCAGATTATGATTAAATGTGTTAATGTCTGGAGAAAAGGTACTGCTCCATGTAGGGAGAGTCTTTCTGGACGTTGGTACAGGGAACCACCTCCTTGTTGTTTTAGTCAGTGAACAGGACCTTAATGACAGTAGGCAAGACATTTTTAAATAATGTAGGTGTCATAGTTGAGTGGTTTAAGCACTTTAATTGAAATGCAAAGGTTGTGGGTTTGATCCCTGACACGACACTAATTTCTTTTGGCAAGACAGTTACCTAAATTATGACACTCCATATCCAGGAGAAAAATGAGGACCCAATAGAATGACGAAGGCCTTTGTGTTAGTAATTACCATATGCCCTCGCTGTGACCATATGGTAAGAATTCTCCATGGGAAGTGAAATGGTTCACATTATGCGTAAATGAATCTGATGACCAGGGTAATCATATCAGTAAAGTGCTAAGAAAGGGTAATTCGTATTAAGCGCTACAGAAATCCAGATTATTATAATGTAAGTAAGTAGAATTCCACGTTTTTAAACAAAACTTGTGATCATTCAAAAAGTATAGAACATTGTGTTGTGTTCTGATATTTTGTTTACATGCAACTGAGCATGAACATATACTAGCATGTTAGCAGACAAATTTTTTCTCAACAGCAACTCATCTCATCGTCTATTCCCATATACCAATAAGAATATACCAATATAGGATAATAGACAAAATAAAAAAAGCAATATAGTCATGAAACAAAAATGGATGCAAAGTGTGCAGGAATTGTTGCTATTTCTACTCATGCATCTGGCATATTTTGAATGAAAGGTTATTAGGCCAAACCACAAAATATGGAATGATTGTCGCGAAAGGGTTATGCCAAGGGGGTGAGAAATCTCAGTAGTTCACGGGATAAAGGCATCGTTTAACAATGTTAAATCTGAGATGCAAGGCACTACATGTCTGTGATATGGTGTAATATTGAAGCCCTAAAAAAATTGCGCTTCAAAATGATCAAGAAGTGCCTCCAAAAAGTAAAA
>JARBES010000126.1:12814996-12829626 GCA_030265145.1 Strongylocentrotus pallidus
ATTGAAATGTTTATCTTTCCCGTTGGTTTCCTTGTCAGGGAAATTTGCCCTGGGTTTCTTTCTTTTTTAATTCCCCCCCCCCCCCACACACACACACATAGGTTTAGCATCTAGGGTTGTTGTGCACTATGAATCCTGTTCATATCATACCATGATGGATAACTACCTAATTCCTTAATTACTACAACAGGTGCATCTATTCCAATACTCAACTAAAGTGTAATTTCAATATTTACAAGAGGCATGTTTCTATAGGTGTGCTAGGCACTAGCCATAAAGATTCAATGGAATACAACTATTATAAAACAATAATACAACTATCAACTGAATTTCAAAATGAAAGAAGTCTTAAATATGATTTCAATCATTCAGAGACTACAGGATATTTAGAAATGGGAAGTAGCTACATGTGCTGTTATATATGCCTTAACACGCCTCCCCCTCCTTTACCATGATGGGATAATCAATAAAATTATCCTCATAAACTTTTAGAATAAACTACCATTTGATATTTTGTAAAAGAAATGAAACATCACAATTTTGCATACACCTTACATTTAATCGATAAAGCCATGTATATTTACCTCTATAGCTGCACTGATGTCTGGTGAACATATCTCCCAATGCCTCAGACCAGCTAAGACATTGAGGAACTTCTGTGGTGTTGCTTTCCTACTTTCAATCTTGCCAAGGCTCTGTAGCTTGTCCAGGATGGCCATGCAAGGTCTGTCATTGCTGATGTCAGCTGGAAGGTTCCGCACCAACTCTTGGTACCTGAGCGTTCGGTTAGAAAGAAAGTAGTGTTTAACATTTTCCTTTCAGTGCTCATTTACAAAAACCAGGATTTTCAAGCCCAACTTTCTACGCTGCAAGCATCTCTACCTTGCCAAGGATATCAGGACTCAGTTCGCAGACGTCACTGAAGTACAATCACTCATCGTCATCATCATCATCATCGATATACGGGAGTGAGGTAGTCATGTAGATCTCCCGGTCGTCTTCCATGTTTAAAAAGATAGAACTAGCAGCCATGGAAAAGTTAGGAATGGACAATTCTGTGCCTCCTTCCAATTTGCTCGTAATTTTTACGATCTTGCCCCTCCTGTTCTTATATCTATACTACTAAAAGCAACTTGAATATGTGATGATTCCAAATGCCAAGTGAATCCAACCAAATAGAGGCCTAAATCTACAGTGTAGTATTCCATCTCCATATACATGTATCTTAAGTCACATGCTACATGTATGTAGTTACTTTCCACAAGATTTAAAACGAAAATCATGGTAATGAAGCCAACATAATCATAACATCCAATGCATTGATATAACCAAGAGAGCTCATTTGACTCACCATTTGCTTTCATCTTCTAATTTCTTCTTTCGTTTATTTTCTTCCGCTAGCAGTTCATCTTTGTCCTGTCCGGCTTCTTTGAGTAAAGCCAGCTGAGAGCTGATGTGAACGTTGGTGCGGATCGATTGGAACTTGTTCTCACTCCTTTCAAGTCGCTTCCTGAGATAGGCAGAAAAGAGAAGGAATTCATAAATAGCTGTACTCTACAGGTAACAATCAGCCAAGTAAAACTAAATTGTTCTTTAACAGTTGCACAGAGCCTTTCACAGAAAACATAATACAGCTTCATGGTTGCAGAAGGGCTAGTCAGTTTTGTACAACTTTAAGCCAACTTTAAAATGGAGGAGATGATTTAAAAGGTATGATTAAAAGACAAAATAGAGAAAAGATGAAAAATAAGATTACCCAGGAGGGATTATCAGAGATACTTCTAAAGAAAGAAGATTGTACCAATGAGGAAATGAATGTTCTTTGAAACTAGAAAAGAAAGTGTACATAATAATTTGAGACAAAAATGTAAATATCATATCCGATAGAGCGGAGGAAGAAGAAGAAGAAGATGAAAACCATTAATAAACATATATTAGGTTTTCATAGATCATGGCGTGTCCAGAAACTTATAAACAAGAAAGCAGAATCCTAGGGGTGGGTGGGATGAATGGGAGGGCGATTCCCTTTAATATACACTGTGAAAGTGTACTGTTTCTCTTATTCTATGCCTTCAAACAGGCCATGTGAAATGGAGGAGGATATTCAAAATTATGGTTTGCATGTGCACATAAGGATAAGATATGAAGAATCTCACAAAGAGTCAGAGAGAAGAAAAAGAAGCAGGAGAAGTACAGTAACAGGAGGAGCAAGAACATAAATATTTCAAGCAGGAAAAAAGGGGGGGGGGGGAGATATGACAAAGAGCAAGAAGTGTCTGTTACTAACTTTTCCATGGCTTCTAGCTTGTCGTGAAGCATGAGTGCTTGGTCTTCAGTGACATCTGCAAACTGAGTCCTGAGCTCTTTGGCAAGGTAGAGATGCTTCCGGCTTGGAAAGAGGGGCTTGAACTCCTGGTTTCTTATCGGAGCACTGAAAGGGCAAATGTCAAAGGTCAAATATAAAAACAATGAACTTCAAAATATAAGTTTATATCAAGAAGAGGTACAGTCAACAAAGCACTTTTTCTTTTCTATATCACAGTTTTTAAATTACAACTATCTCAATTAAAGTCACATGTTAATACTGAAATAGTGCTATGATAAAATGATAACCTGAGAATTTTCATCTTCATATAATGATATTTGCATCATATTGCCATAACTGTAAGTATTGTTGCCAGTAATGAAGATGTTTTCACACCAATATTTTTCTTTTCCTTTTTTTCTTTTGATGATTTGTTATAAGCCTGTACAAACTGTAAAGATAAGACAAATCAATCAGACTCCTTGACCTCCAATCCAGGATACTAAACTAGCAACTTGATCAGGTAAAAACAAAAGTATGTATACATTCCCTTCATTCTCTCCTCAACATTTATCATGTGGATAGTTGATTAGGGTTAGGAATGTACAATAAAACTGTTCCCTTACCTTTGTGACCGGTGGAGTTTTCTGTTGGTTGTGGCCACCCATGTGCTAACCTGTCTCTCTCTTGGTCTCTCTTGCTTGTCCTTCTCCTCTAAGTCATGTTTCTATTAAAACAAAAATATTAATATTGATAAAAGGTCCCAAAAAATTCATCAATTTCATATTTCTGATGGATCGCTTTGAATTCAAGTACCGGTAAAATGATTCATATAGTTTTGGGTCTGTTAAAGATATATAAACTCGCTATTGTATGGGGTCATTAAATTATTGCATGCACAAATGCTGGAAGGCATGCCCAAAGTAATTAGCATAAGACCAGAGATTTGTGTGCAAGAAATGTTCATACATTTTGCCAAACGTCCAGATTCACTAAAGATTCATACTACAAAAACAAAAATCATACTACATTAATATATTAAAATGTTTCATATCAATACACTTGCAAAATCAGAAAAGTTTCTTGTAGGGAAAGGGCCGTCATTCACAAGTCGCAAAAGTTCAATGTCCAAAATCAGTCATTTCAATAGCATTAATGGTTAATATCCCACCGCTGTCACCCCTTATGAATCCATCAAGGACATGGAATTTTCAGGGCGAGAAGAATCAGTTCTTCTTCAGTAAATTGGCAGCACTTCCTTTGATCTTTTCTCTACAAAACTCATACAATGTGCACATGTGTGTGGAAAATCAGTTAATAGAAACTTTCCAATGTGTTGCCAATTTACAGATTTTAATGCTTATTTTCCATTTTCAAAATTCATTGCATCAAATGATATTTTCTCTTGGCACCCATTATTGCAGATGTTGTGCATAAATTTTGCTCTTTGTCTGTGCTGATAGGAATGAATCAAAAGTTAACTTCCCAAACAATAAAAAATGGAATTCTGTTTTCGATGGGCTACAGGGATATTATGAGTAAACTTTCCTTAAGACCCAAGTCAGAAACCAAGGAGAAAGAGCACTACCAAGAGAAGGCTAAACATTTATATCAGCACAAGAAAACATAAATCAGCAGGTAATATTTATACAACAGTGAATGATCTATAGGCAATCCTGATGGATGAGTTTCATAACCCAATCATTCTGTATCAGCCAAGTGAAATACACAAAGCAGCGCCATTGATGAGGTAAGGTTTGATACTTACGGATAATTTATTGACGATTGATCCACTTCTCTTTGATGAGGGAGTCGCTGTTCTGTCACTCAAAACAGAGGGAGACCTAAATGATGGAAGAGATGAATATTTTAATTATAAGAGTTATGAGGGAAAAAATATGTTTCTCTTCATTTGTTGGATATATAATATAGATATCTTCCACAGATCTTGAAATATGTGTAAATATTAAAATGGATACTAAAAGACTGGGAAAGTTATATTATATGTACAGCAAACAAATTATGTATATTATTAGCACACTTCATCTGCTTATCAATGTACTCCAGAGTAACTAATATGTCCAGATGCTTGGAAAATCCTGAAGTGTTTTCTGACAACCAGATATACATGTATATACAAACATGTATGTATCCATGCAAATTGCTAATAACATACCATGAAATTAATCAGTGATTACAATTAAAAATACATTTCCGAAGTTAGTACCGTATATATTATCACAGCTTAGAAACTATAGATTACATGTAATATTTTCTGATAAGTGAAAAATCAATTTGACACATGAATACAGTAACATTGTTGCACAAAGGCCTATAAACTTGAAAATAGAAGGAAATATTTGGGTCATTTAGTGTTATTCTAAGAATTACAACCTTTATGTTATTTCTCAATGACATATTAAACTCATGGCTGTGGACGCTGTTGAGGTGACAGCCTGTAAACATTAAGTACATCTTTGCTAATCTCAATCTCTCTCACCTTTGCAGTTTCCCTGGTGTGTCCCCTCTACCATCTTCATGTTTGCCCTGTATTGAAACACTGTCTTGAATATCAGCCACTGTGTGAGAAGAGAGGAAAGAAAAATGATGAAAATCAGACAAGACTGCACGGCAATGTCGTCACAAGGATGTGTATAACCTTTTTGCTATATATAAATGTTAACTGCTCACCCAAAAGTTTACTTTTTAACCTTGCCCCATCGTATATTTCCCAGTTTCATCTTCATCTCATTTCAACTAATATACATACAGGTCTGTGTTGCTCTGTTTCCACAAGGCTTAAAAGACCCAGAACAAAGAGGAGATGGATGTACTCCTGCTGTACCCTCACTTTGGAAACCCCTCCCCACTTATTGTTATTACTCTGATGCTCATTACCCTCTCAATGTTATGACCACGGTTATAGTCAAGCCATCAGAGTAACTGCACAATTAGAATACTAAAAACTGTCAGGTACAGATCTGGATGGACTGTGGCAATCTTGCCAAAGGGAACCAGGGCCCCAGACCTAGTGATCTACAGTCTGGTGACTTATCCAGAGGATCGCAACAACTCTGTGCTACAACAAACTTCAAAATGTCCGTCGTTATTTCTTACATTTATCTAAGAACGAACTGGCCGAATCCTCGGCCTTAGGTGATAAAGGACTTTGGTCAACTGAACTATGACCCATTGCCGACGCCGCTCGGTTGACGGTGCTGTTTGCTGACAGACGACGCAGCGTTCTCGTAAATCCTGAGTTTTGAGTGGACAGCAAGCCCCTTGCAGGAGAGCGAGATTTCTGTGAGAAAAAAAAGACATAAAAGATAAATAGAATGACTTAAATGTCATAGAATAATGAGTTTTAATGTAAATGGAGAAAATATTATGGGTCTCTGTCAGGGTGGCGAACAAATTATCTTTGTTATTGGGATCTTTACTAATAACTAAACTCATGGGTCAGTATTCATAATTATGACTTTACAAAGGTTAAAACGGATTGAATTATAGTCCTTTGATTTACAATATCAGCAAAAGAATACACTGCAACTAAATACATTTTTAGGGTAAAAAATCTTCTTAGAATAGATAACATTATCAACAATTCTACAGACAAAAGTTTGATGTGCAATGTCTTAAGACATTAACTGTATGCAGAGAGACATTCATCACAAGTGAGCTAATATTAGTGATCGCATTAACAACAAATAAACAAGAACTGTTAGAAAAATAGGAAACTGCTTTTGAGATTAAGGGACATTATTTTCTAACAATTCTTCAAACAAACATGTTAAATGTCTGAGAACAATACAAAAAAGAGACAATCAGCGCAATTCAGTTCATAGTAGTGATCAAGTTCAAACAAAAATAGTTCTTAGATGAAAGGGTTTATGCAAGCAAATAAATTGAGAGAAATTTCAGACCAAGACTATTTGATCTATCACTTATAAATCCCCATAATCACCATAATCATCATAAATCCAACCCATTAACAAATCAAAGTTGTCATATGCATGCAGTAAAAACTAATCTTAAAAAGAAAAGGATGTGTTTTCCCAACCGCAAGAAGCACACAATAAAACATTTATGGGTAGACATGCTGAAGAGAAGTGTACATATAATGTGCAAAGTCCTGCATTTATGGTCTAACAGATCATCAAAACAAAGACAGACATGTACATGTTACCATGTTACAACCCAACACAAATTTTGTTTGCACTTGCCACACTGAAACACTTATTTTCTTCATTTCCCTTTTCAGTGCTTGAAACAAACACAACATCTATCAAAATGGCCTGCATGCCTTTTCATTATCATAGTACTGTAAGTTGTGACCATGATAGAAATTGTATGCATATGAATAACTTAAATAAGTGTTCAGTTTTTGCCAAATCTTGCAAAAGCAACATACATGTACCTCCCAACTAGCTGAATGATGGTTACCGGTAATCAAGTGTAATGGTTCCTTAATTTGTATTGTAATTTTCTCAACCTACCGTAACGAACCATCAATTCTGAGCAGAGTTAGCAAACAAAAGATGTTTTACATGCAAGAAATTGACAGTCTTTTATGTTTTCGACACATCCTATACCACACATTCAATTGACAGGAAAACAAAGAACATCTAAATGAAAAAGACACAATTCTTTATAGCAAACAAAAGATGTTTTACATGCAATAAATTGACAGTCTGTCATTTTTTCTGGAGAGTTAACTCTCAAAAGCATGCAATGTGATAGTATTAGTTTCATGCAAACGACACACTTCATGTACTAGTTAGTATGAACACATTCACAGCATATAACATGTTTTACCTGGAATACACTAGGCAAGCCAGCCTGAGGAGGGGGCAGCGGGGGTAGAGGGGTGGAGAAGGAAATGATGTATAATAATGACAATCAACATAGTATGAGGGGAAACAACATGCCGCAAATATATCACTGAAGCGGGAATGGTGTATAATGGTGACGATAAATATATTACGAGGGAGAATCAACATGCCACAGATACATGTATATATATCACTAAATGAATATGACATTATACATGTATAGACTGGAAGCATTACATAAATGAGCAATGCATGCATGCACATGCTATCAAATCAAACAAACTGAACTATTAACTTTTCATATATTTGTATTTGTAAGCGCTACGGTACTTATTTTTGTTTGCGCTCCTAAAGATTTTACATTATTATTATCATTATAATTTTATAGGACTTAATTTGTTGATCCATGATTCAGGACCGTGCAATTGTAGAACAGTACAATGAGGGATAGGCAATGAAATATTACAAACATGCTAATAATCACACAAGCTTTGCTTTAAGATATAATCTACTTGTGCATTCATTCAACCTTTTAAAAAAGCTATGAACTGGAGGGAGACAAGATGGCTCAGTCGGTAGAGCGTCTGCAAATCAAATCAAAGTCATGGGTTCAAATCCAACCCAGGCAGATGACCGAAGCCTTTGTTTAGCGTTAACATGCTTCTCCTATGTCTCATACATGCAGACTTCGCAATTGTAGAAAACACTTTGTCTCTCGGAGAGGACATTAAATCTCTAGCAGCGGTGGCGTTAATATATTCTACGTACTAAAGCTGCCAAAGTAACATTAACAAATATCGTGATTGGTCTAATTTACTACAGGAGGAAAGCATGGAGCACATGATAAAATGTGAACACAACATAAGGATTCTTACCAGATGACCCGCACCCTCAGCTGATATGAACGCATTCCATCTCGTGTCCAAAGCCTTGTCTTTCCTTAGCCTCTGAATGGTGGTCTTACAAAATGATCTGTTCTCCATATCCCTACACACAAAACAAAAACACATAAGAAGTTAGTGAAATGCTAACTCATTCTTTGAATAAATAATATACTGTACATAAATATAGCCATATATTGTGTGCTTCAACATTCTAACATACATGTACATGTATATAGTCTGGCAACAACTGCTCTAGGCGGTATTTCATCAAAGATATACGGTCCACGATTGAAGATAAGAATTTGGTAACAGTACATGACTTCAATAGGGGTCCATGTTCTTTCTTTTTTAACAGTCACTTGCCATTTGCTAACATTTAAAAGGTTTCAATGTTGCCATGGTAAATTTTAGAGGCAGTTTACCATGTCACATGTGATTATCACTGTTGGGTTCAGTTCATAAAGATTAGCTCCTACCTGTATTTGATCTTCCAGCATTTACTGATGGCTTCCATAGCGGCAGGGGGCTCTATCATCATGGCCTCCAAGATCCAGTTCACTGCACACATCTGACGAAATATGGCTTTCCTGTATCGATCAAAACAAGATGGTCTTCCGTTAAAGACTTCTCAATGTTAATGTCATCAGAATGAAACAAATGCCTGGATTGTACCTTATACAGTATTTATTCATCCTTGAAACTGATGATACAAGGATTTCGTCCAAGCACTGTAAAATTGTTCGACTGAACTTGCAGCACGACAGTGGCAATTTTCCTGCACAATACGTTGATTTCTTTACCTTTTCCTGTGTCAACGAAAAGATAAGGATCTTCTGTTTAATGGCTACTGACATTAATGCCATCAGAACAACAAATATCCGCAATCAAACTTTATAAAATATTAATTTATGCCTAATTACAGCAACACATATTTTGTCTAAGCAAACCTCTTAACCTTGTACATTGGATAGAAAAAAAGACCATATTATCATCATTATTAATTATCATTAACAAGCCTTACTTGTCCGTTTCATCTCCTTCCGGATCAATATTGATGTTGGTATGACAGGGAGTGTAAGGGCGTGCCGGCTCCACCAGTCGCTTGTTCCGTCTCCTCTTGGTGGGTGACGACGCCCCACTCAAGATGGATTTGGATGGTGTCGCTGCCATGGCAGTGGTCGTCATGGCGGCGGTGGAGAGGCGAGTTGCATCACCCTGCTCTGTTGTCAGGTTGTCAGGGACTGTAGTACTTGCTGCATCACTGTGTAGAAAATAAATGTTGGAAGCATTTGTTACCTGGATAACTAAAATCACATATCTACAATTTAATGTATACTACTTCGGGTACAAAGTTGTAATAAAAATTGTCACCAATTTACTGCCATTTATTTTTGAGCTGAGGCTTGTTATAAACTAATACAACAACAAATTATATCAATTTGTTAAGTGCATATTGCACATTATCGTATGCAGAGATTGAATGAACGTAGAGGAGTGTGACAATTTCCTATTATCACATGAAAAGGTATCAAGGATAATTTTTGTAAATGTTGCAACATGTACAGTATCTTGGCCTGAACACTCGGGGAAGAATTTGCAAATTGGCAACAACACAAAAACTTTATAATGATAATGTTTAGTATATTATAAAAATGAATGAGACACCTCACTCCTCGGATATGAAATCATCATAGCCCTTACATTGCAATTTCAAAATTCTTGAGGGGGAGGGGGACACTATGTCCCACCACCTTGTTTACCTACGATCATGACTATACTTACAATGCAAAAGACACCTCTTTTCTGCTCTCTGCCCCCTGAGCCATATAAACACTGAAATACAAACATAGAAACATATTAAACATGACAAACATGATTATCATTTGTAATGGAAGATATTTATGCATAATAAAATGAATTGTTACAAGACAGGATTGTAAACAAGTTTTATTTTACTTCAGAAAATTAAAATGTACAATAGGATACCATTAAGCTGAATAGCATACATCTATTTCCTAATGACAATGACACAAGACAGTTGTGCATGTTCAGAGGCTACTGTATGTTTACATTACATGGTTTCACATGCATTGCCAGCTTATTTCCATGTTATTGCCGTTGTTAGATTAGTGACTCTACAACAATTCAACAACTTTGCAAACTCAAATCTTTGCAAAAGTAAAGGCTATAAAGTCTATCTGCGCTAGTTTGGCCAGGAGGGATTAGACCTCCCTGCATGGTCACTGACAGGTGGTTATCTCATCAAATCAGCTCTCAATTAACATAAGAAAAAGAGGATCATGGGGGACCAATGGTCACCGATTAGGCATTGTTTGCTATATAGAGGGCGCAAGTAGCTATAAAAAGTGCAGTGGGGCTTTAAGCATACCTAAGGCTTTCTTCTTTCTCCAGTTCTTCATCTGTTTCCTCTCCATCTGATACCACGACAACAGCTGGTTGCCATTCTGTCTTCCTTTGTTCTTCTTTTCTCCTTCTCTCATTATGTTCTGCATTCACCTGTATCGGAATAATCATTAGAAATTAGAATATCATCAATGAGAAATGTTGTGCAGGAACAATGTATGGTAAACGTTGGACAGGAGCAATGTATGATAAATGTTGTACTGGAACAATCATTTGAAAAAAAATATATCATCTACTGTATGAGAAATGTTGAATGGAAACAATCATTCAATATCAAAATAATCTTTTTTTCACAGGAACAATCTATGATAAATGTTGTACAGGAACAATCTTTCAAAGTCAAAATAATATCATCTAAGAGAAATGTATGTACTATGGCCTCGAGGACAGACTCAACTACTGCATTTGAAAAATAATACCAAAAGTTAAATAGGAAAGGAGTAAATATATTTTGAAATTAAAGGAACCATATCTTCTGTTTGGAGCTGGAAGAGTATTTACTGTGCGTAAAATGATATAATTTCATGCATCTTAGCTCTAGACAAACAGTATTATCGGTCAAACTTGAATCAGTACACAATAACACATATCAAACAAATATTTTAATATTTCTGAAAGAAAATTATCTTTTTAAGACAAAAAAAGAGAGAAAGTTACCCTTAATTCCTCTTGCTCTCTGATCATTGTGAAGACACCATGACCCAGTTTAGCACATTTCACCATCACTCTGGTAACAGAATAGAAAAACAATGCTATAAGTTAATATTACATTAGGTTCCTGTATAGCACATTAAACAGAATAGTATGATGTTAATGTTCCCATTTGCTTCAAGATTGCTTTCAATATTATTACCCAAGATCAGGGTTAGGTATTGGGATGCTCTGGGTCCTAAGTATTCAATCAGTTAGTGCAAGACAAGTAGCAAAGTATATGAATTAATAATAATGATAATAACAATGGTGGCTTCTTGTTATACCGGTAGTGCACATGTCCATCATGCTGTGACGCTCCTAAAGCTCCAACATCATTAACCCAATTATATAGCTGAAGAGGCTAAATTATATGTACCGCTCTAGCTTATCTGGCACCCATTTACACCTGGGTGGAGAGTGGCAAATGCCAAAATGTCTTGCCAAAGGTTGTTATTGCCAGGCCGGGATTCCCTCAACCCTTGGATTGAGAGTCAGTCAAGTGAATAACGAACTTCTTCTCTTCTTCTTCAGGCTATCATGTTGTCGGTGTATCTTCATACTTTAAAGTTGTGCTGCTACATGTATGTACAGTACTGTGGAAGATCTAATCTACAACTATACTATGACCCGTCCATGTGCTGTACAACCGTACTCACCTGCCGGTAGACACCTCCTTATGAAGAGACTTATGGCTGTTGTTGTTCCTCCTGACGACAAACTTATAAGGCTTGACCGCAGCAGGGTTCTCCTCCGCCCCGTCTCCACCTTGACCATCTTTGCTCCGGTCATCCTCCTTCTCACTGGACACTCCCTTTGACTTGGACGCGGAAGAGTTCTGGAAAGAAACATCCAAATTCAATTAATATGAAATGATGAATCTATATGGATGAATACCGGTATTAAACCATCCTCTCATATTACCAAAAAACTGCCAAAATTGCTAATGTTAAATTGTTTACCAGGCCAGGACTACATGTACACGTTGTTTTCTTGGCTGAATTCCAGCTTGCTTCCCTGTGCACCAGAAACTGACAAACATTGGAGGCATAATAATCACAATGAATATGTGTAACTTAGATAAGTACTATCAATATTTATAAACGTGCGCTAACTTTACTTTGATACAAGTACAAGGAGTATTGTACTCGCATTGACTTGACAAGTTTTTTTTCCAACTGATTCCATCATCTTCAGGAGTCCCTACGTCCTACAAGCCTCTTGTTCTAACTGATCTTTGTACATGGTAAGTCATTGCTGGCTGGGTGGCTTAAGTGGAGTTTTAAATAGGTAAAATGATGTCCACTGGAACCACTGATTTAAGGTTTTATTGATCATTTTGAATCGTTCTTTAAAATATAAAAACTCTAATTCATCAGAATATCCTGCAATTAATAGACTTTGAAAAGTCTTATCTTCTACCGTTCCTTCATTTTTAGTATCAATTGCATTTGTCTGTTAGATTAAATATTAGTTATCCTTATTCATATAAACTTCTTTGTTAGAGAACAAACTAATCGCATCTTTATTTTAAGAGAGAATTATTATGGGGGAAAGTTGATATACTTACATTCTGTTTGAGTTGACCTAGCGCCGAGAGAATGAGCTGTTTTTCATCCAGAACGACTGGTCCTCCTAATACCTGATAAGGTTTATGATTTACAGAATTATAACCTTGTTCATTCAGCTGTTTTGTTCTTCGGGCGTAATTATCATGAAAAACATCTTCCCTTGCCGGTGAGGCGCAGTTATAATGGCTGCCCGATCGTGCAAGAATTTGTAGGCCTTGATGCGACTTCAGCGGCAGGGGCTTGGTATGGAGAACGCCATCCTCTTTCACCGCCAGAACTCCGGGGAAGTGTCCGCCCGCCGCCGCTGTACGGTAAATATCGTTGACGGCTTCATGCGATTTGACTGGAGCTGATTTCGACTGGGCGTACGAGTGCCCCTTCACAGGCATCGTTTTCGCGAAAACCATCAATCTGTCCCGACTATTGTATTTATTCCTTTATAATGTATTACATGGTTATATATTCATGATATAAAATTGAGTTCCAGTTTGAGTGGATGGGTCTCAAATAAACCTCGAAACCAGCTCCGAAAACGTCAAGGTCCGGACGAGCGATCGCTTGTTCGTCGTCGCCGCTGCAAATCTGCTGTTTGGGTGTTTGGTTGAAGAAAATATTGCTTGTTTTTGATGATTCAGTTGATCTGGCTCACACTAAATTCCTTCCAGTTTCTCCAAGGTTGATATATTCCAAGATAAAGTTAAAAATGACGATTGGTGTTTGATATAACGTCTTCCACGGATAATTAAATCATGACGAGTATCCCGTGAATTCCTCTATGAGCAGATCGAATGAGGGGTAATACTTTTTCACGCTTGCCTACACACCACGGATGGGATAGGGCCTGTACCGTCTGTGTATTGTGATCTCTTCTTACTGTTCACCTCCCTCTCTGAGCACAAACATACTCAAACATAGGTTACAAATCTTATACAAAATCACTTTCCAATACATTAGATTGCTTTCTTTAATATGTTTACATATTATTTCATCATAAGTAAGGAAGAATTACGTAACAATATATGATTTGATATCAAATATTAACCTTGCGAGACCAGGGTAAAGGGAGGGTGGGCACTAGAAATGCCAGCCGATTACCTGCCCGCTCTGTAGTTGCTATGTAACGCGGGTAAACTATTGTGCTGGTTAACGTGTCTCGCACTGGTAATTTTTGGTGCTACAAACGGGTGCTACTGTGTAGGACCTCGGTTAATTGTTTACCTGGCTGACAAAGGGATGAAACGAGAAAGACACTTGCTTCTGTTGAGCACCTGTGGCCATTGTTGATGTATATAATAACACTAAAGTAACTGTTTCTATTTATAGCGAGGAAAAGAATAGGAGAACGCTTTGCGGTCCGAGTATGTTAGAATAAGCGGCGACATGAAATATATTATTTCTTTCTTTGTTTTTCTTTCTTCTTTTTCTTCGTCTTCTTCTTCTTCTGCTCCTTCTTCTCCTCCTCCTCTTCTTCTTTTTCTTCTTCTTCTCCTCCTCCTCTTCTTCTTCTTCTTCTTCTTCTTCTTCTTCTTATTTTCTTCTTCTCCTTTTTAATTTCTTTCCCTTTCTCTCTGTTTTCTTTCTTTCTTTCTCTCTTTTTGTCTTCTTGATAGTGCTTGGGGTAGATTTGGTTTACACGGGGCACATGACAACGGAGAATGAAATATCAAATCAAGTTATTATAGGCCTACTTTACTTTTTCAGAATAAAATCATCCAGATACCGGCATTTCCAGTCGGGCCATGATCATCATGAATTGTGCGTTATTTTGATATTTACCCCTACCCTTGCTTTTTAAAATTCTCTGTTCAAAATGCCCTGCCAAATGCCCTTAGGATTTCGCTTTGGATCGTTCACTTTAGGTTCGTAATATGTATTATTTTGATGAGATGATAAGAAGTCATGGCACCTCACAAAGCTTTTTGAA
>JARBES010000126.1:13150222-13161318 GCA_030265145.1 Strongylocentrotus pallidus
TCAGCAAGTTTTGCAAAGTAAGAAGTAAGTGAAATAGGGCGTAGATTTTGCAATGTGGGTGGTTGTGACTTAGGAATAGGTACTATTCCAGCTTGTTTCCAGAGTAGGGGGACAATAGAGCTCTGAAACGAATCATTCAGAATGTCAGTCAATGGGAAACACAATTCGTAAGCAAATTCTCGTATTATTCTTACAGGTAGGTCTCCAGAAATCCCAGCTTTACGTTGATTATTAAAGAGATTGCAATTGCTTGTATACTTCAAAAGGCTGGATGATTGGACATGTACAATGCGACGGTAAAAAGGGGCCGTCAACATTTCATCTTCACTTTCAAACAATCAAAAGCAGAGTGACATAAGACCTATGCTTTGTATGAACTAAAAAATAATTTTCTCGTAGATAACTCGGTTCAAGGTTTATGATTATTGCCTTTAATAGAATGTGATATCTCACAAATTAATTTTCATCTTAACAGAATTCAAATGTCTCTTTTAATGATATAGAACCTTTTCACACACCCCTTGTGACTCTTTAAACATCCCTTTCAAGGAGCCTTATGTTCTTGGTGTCACGTAATGAATGTGGCATCCTCTTCAAAATGGCGCTCTCACTACCCATCTCTTTTCTTTCCCCTCCCTCTCTTTCTTCTTTCTCTCTCTCTCTCTTCTTTCTCTCTCTTTTCTCTCTCGTGAAGCTCAGCATCCGATTCTGTAGCACTTTCAATTTCAATTTACCCTTTCTAAGTCTGTAATACGCCACTTTAGTTCTTAATTCTTCGGCGTTTCATCTTAAATGCTTAACGCGCGCGTGTGTAGCACGTCCCTTAGGGTCTCCCCATCGGCATGCTATTCGTGCGGCTCTTTCCACGGTAATGCTCTTATGTTAGAGCTTTTTGAGAAATTGTTGTCCGGGATGGAAAACCACTTTTTTCCAGAAATAGCAGTGGAGAAAGACAGGTGGTTTGAGTTAGAACATGTTGCGGTTTGATTTGGTGGCAACATCTCACGAGAACAAAATTGAAATGAGACGAAACATGTAATTGCATTCGTATGTCATATTATAAACTTGTTTATTCCAAACATTCGCTGAAAAATGTACCTTTCCCTTTTTTCAATTTTTTTCAAATGATATTGAGCTCATTGCCTTTTGAATGATGTTATTATGAAAAAGTGAAATTAATTTTTATCTTTGAACATGTTTAATCTTGTTCTTAGAATGTCGACACAAACTTGAGGTCATACTCAACTTTAAATTATTATTAATTTATCATTTATCAAGTTTTGATACAGACTACGCCAGGTGTAAATTGCGCACTTTCCAACTTCTCGCACCCATAAGGATTCACATTTTCGCCGCTTGTCAGATACTGCACCCTAAAAGGAGCAGATCAGCACCCTCTGCAAAATACCCATAGGTGGGTGCAAATAATTATGCACCTCAATTGCACCTTTATTGATTTCTAAGAATGTACCAAATATCGCCCCTTTCAGAATATTTTGGGATATTGAATAAATACATCGGGCGTTTACGATCATTCTCCTTTCTCTTTCTTCATGGTTCTTTGGATCTTTCTTTCTGTACCATTTTTTTTTTCTCTCTCTCTCTCTATACCTATACATCCCTCATTTTTCTCCCTCTCTAAACTATCTACCAATCTCTCTCTCTCTTTCTCTCTCTCCAATACTCTCCCTTCAAGAAAAGTTCATCCTGAAGTTGATTGATAAGATGCTTTCAAACAGGTTGGATGAGTTCCGTATCTCATCCATCAGTAAAGAAAGGTCAGGAAGTTCAGAGAGACGTCAGATTTTCCGTCTTATACTCGCCAATTTATACCTCAATATTGGCTGATTACATCCGGGCTCCTCTTGAGCTCGCCTGACCTTCGACCTTTTGACGAGTCGTAGATCTACATTCGCCTCTCTCCACCCAGGTGAAGCAAATGGGTTTCCGGTAGCCTCCCTGAATGCTTGTGCGCATTGTAGCCCAGCTAGAACTGATGTAATATTCAAATTGCAGGGTCCCCAGGGAGAGCACAGTTAAATGGAATGCATGGAGAAGAAAAAATGAAATATTCAAAATATTCAAACATTGCTATACTGATGAGGCTACCCTCGCTAATCATTGTAAACATGGTAAACATCACCATAATAATTCTGATTCTCGCATACTGTTTAGTATAGTATGATATAAAAGCATTAACAACTGAGTAACTATTGAGTAGAGGGGCGTGGTTATAAGAAGAAATACTTCTGACTCTTAGTCACATTGGATGTTGTTATTGCACTTAAAATTGAAATCAACTACAATGTATTATGGAATCCCGCGAAAGCATAACTCGTCATGTAATATTAAAATAATGAATTTGGTGTTTATTTGGTGATGAATATTATTATTCTACACTCTTTGCCATGCCCATCCTGGCCTTGTATAGGTACTGCTCGCATGTTAAGTGTCAAATATCCTCTCTACTTCATGTTATCCAAATGAAATGGGACGGGAAGAATGCATTTTTCAATGTTGATTGCTTTTTTTGTTAAGGATTATATTTCAGGATTGATGATTTCGAAAGTGTTCTTTCGAAGGCTGTTCCAGTTATTTTTCGACCATATCTTGAATCCGTCGAGATCCAGCCGTGCCTTTTCCATTCTCGATCTCAGTTCTGAAACCATTTTATTTTTAGGCCTTGGGTCTAGAAACCTGGCATATTGACCGATATTGAGTGGAGAGATAACAATCTCCTATTTGATGCACATACGATACTCCATCACACATATCGAATGCGTTCCTACGGTATACGATGACGTAAAGATTGGCGCGATACCCCGTCAAACACATATTATGACGTCTCGCTATGGTACTGGCGAATCGATAATTACCTTTCTTTCCTTTCCTATTCTTTTTCGTGTTTACTTACGAGTAGATAGATTCAATCCAGCGTATATGGTATACGTTCTGTAGAAACCTTGGTACTTCAAGGGAAAAAAGAGGAGGCTGCTGTACAATATCATTTTTTCAAGTTCATTTTTAAAGGTGTGCAATAATGACATGAATATGAATCTCGATAATATCTAATCTTTTCTGAGATTCTAATAATAGGCATTCCAAATCGATATCTCTTTCTCTATCTCTTCTGTATTGGCTATTCAAAATGTTGTAATTTTCTCACGTTTCAAGGAGAAACTTAGTATTTCTGTGTTGTTGTTTTTTCGGGGACGTTTGCGACGGTTCCAATCAATAACTGTCTTACTAAAATAGATTTGTTTTCTTCCTTCTTTTAAATCTGCGATAAGAGACACAAGATGAATTAAAATGTTAAAGCTCATTACCAGAAGAGCACGCTAGCAAGATGCATACCAATGTAGAATCTCGAGAGACTCTAGCCGGGGTAAAAAATCTCCAGTACTTTTGAAGATTTCTTTTGAAATGGATACATTTTAATATGTGGCAAACATTCCACTTTTGAAAATTCGTTGTTAGTTGAAAGTGAATTTTCAAAAAGGTAACAAGTTCAGCAATTAATTTCGGCTAGATCAACATCGAATAGCTGTATAATGTTTTTATCTAAAGGGGACATTATAATACATACGTGATTATTTCTACTACTACTACTGTTTCTTATTCTTCTTCTACTTCTTCATGTTTTCTTCTTCTTTTCCTTTGTCTTCTATTATTTTTTGATCATCTGCTTCCTATTCCTCTCCAGGCTCCTCCCTGATCAAATTTCCAGTCGTCTTCTTTGCACACTACATATTTCCTCCCCACTGTGTCCATATAATCTAGAAACATGAAGAGCTGCAACTGCACAGTTCCAATATTTTGCTCGTCTCATTTTTCACCACAATACTCGAGTCCCGTTCATGTTGACTGGATTCGGATAGGTAGCTTGAAATTTGATCCTCCTGCCAAATGTCAACCCACTTCCTCCCTCAATATCTATTTGCATAATCTGTGCCTTTATGAGCATCTGCTTTATTATGTTTGCGTCATGAACGTTACATCCGGGCCCTGTTTCATAAAACTCGATACCAATAATAAATACTAAATTTCCTTGGCAAATTTGCTCTCAGCCAATCAAATGCCACGATTTCAGTAGCTTATAACAGCTCTTGTCACTTGTGAGTGAAAAGAAGTTTGATGAAATATGACCCTTATGTCTGTTGCACACGAGGCGTCGTTTGCCTGACGTAGTACTGCGTCAGCGATTGGCGCGGTCTTTGACGCACCATGGGAAAGTAGCATTGTATTTTAAAGTTGTGTCGTGAATCTCACATCTTAAATGAATGCATGGAATAGGATGTGCTACGCAACACGTTGATGATTCCTTCTCCAAGCGGGGAAAAGGAAGAGAGAATTAAAGAGGAGGGAGGAAGTATTTCATCCATTATTCTCAGACCTCCCACCCAAACATTAACAAGTAAAACCTACATTTAAAAAAATAAAGTTTGACATTCTCGTCAACAGATTCATGGTCAAAACGTTGCTACATAAGAAATGATCAGATAATATTATTTACTAACTAAAAAAAAATTGAAGTAGACGATGAATATTAAAGTTACGTAAAGCATATTGATTACCGGAGATGGACGGCCTATGTTGTTAATTTTCCCATCTGCACGATCTGTGTTATTAAGTGTAGGAATTTGTTAGGTGCTGTTGTATTTGTCATTAGAAAGCGTGAAAAAATACTGAAAAATTATGACTGGTTGTCTTTGCACACTGCAAAATGTTTTACCAATTGTTTTGGTAATAATTAGAAGTCCACTCGGGTTTTTTTTTCTTCATCAATTTATAATCAAAGGCGATCATGATCAGGCAAGAAATATTCCCAAGTTGGTCATGAAATTTCCCACATTTTGTCGCACAAATGATTGGCCTCGAGTTCGGCATTTCTCACCTAGATTCTGCAAGAGTCGTACCTTTGTGACGTCACTCGGTATTACAGACAGACTTGATAATGAGTGGTCGCACTTGGCTGGTCCGCAGAGTCTTCAAACTACCGTAGACCATGCGTGATGACAGGTGTGTGCTTGAGCAGCAGCCAATTATCTTCGGCAAATTCAATGGTTGAACGGTGACAGGTGGTAGTTTACCATTCCAGTCCTCATCATGACATTTTAGGCGGCTACTTGTTTGTAAATGAAAAGAAAAGAAAAATGTGAATAGCCCCTCCCCTCTTACTCCGAGACGTACGTCACTTTGAATGTTCAAAACTCAAATGAGAACTTTTTTAAGGATGTCTCGGAGAGCTTAGCTAATCTTGGATGGCTAATCATGCCATTGATACCGATAACCATGTCTAATCTAGAGTTATTTGCATCAGCCTATAATTACTTTATTCCCAATACCTGGATTGTGTCTTATAAACTATATACAGATTTAGGGGTGCACGCGCGAATTTTGAAAACTGTCGAAAATGATATACACTTTTAATCGTTCCAGTTGAATCAAGGATATCTCTTCAAAAGGCCTGGTTACCCTCATTATTCTGATAGATCATGAAGTGTAGTTATGATTTCATACCAAAATTTCGGCATGGATTCTGGCTAAATATTGTATGAATCATTCTTTTTTCATGCGACGGAGGACTTAATAATGTTTGAATGGGACACCTGCCTCTACAAGAGACCTGGGAGCAGCATCCCTGAGTTGCCCTACAGTTCCAATAAATCCTATCTTACTGGTGGAAGGGGGTGGGAGCTACATCATGTAGGTCCCTACTTTCATCGGATCAGGAAAGCGTAAGGTCCGCGGACTTCTTGTTTCACTAAAACATTTTTCAGATATTGGGTCTGAAAAGAAAAACCACTTGAAGGATACAATAATGAAGCATCGGCTGTGTGTTAAGTCAGCCGAGTGATGAGACATTATTAGTACGGTCACGGCTCAAGTGGTCTACAGACGAAAATTTAGATGAGCTGATCAAACTTTAATATAGAGTTGCATTTTAGTCATGTCCTTGCAATTAGAAAGGAATTTCAAAGATTTTTTTGGGGAAAATGTAATTCATGTATTACATGAGAACGATATGAATTTTGCAAGGTTTTGAAATCAACGATATAAAAACCACTTTATTCAATCTTTATGACGATGACAAACAAAAGTAAAAATTAAATGAACATGGACGTGAGTACATAGGGACCCCACGCTTGTGGCATCAATATTTGGTCCTCGGTTTCAAACCAATCCGAGTTAAATTTGGAATATTGGGCAATCTAAGAAGACATCCTCTCCAAATAACATTGGTTGTTATGATATTCTTTCACATTATTAGCATGCATGGATGTGAGTTTATGGGACTACATAATTATGGTCTATGGTCAACCGTTCAAATTGTTCAACTATTTCAAGTTATATTTAAAATGTCGGTCCATTTTATGAGACATCCTTTTTATTTTGCATTATAACTGTGATGTTCTAGGAATGTAAAGAATGGAAAATCTCAAAGATAAATTGTCACCACTACCCGAGCGCTCAATCTTCCCCTCAATACCGATATAGATTAGCTCAATGATGCAAGGTGTCTATGTGGTAATAACATACATTGCAGAGTCTCTAAGATGAGGTCATTTGAGTTAATAGCGTCATCAGACCATGTATATAGGTTAATTACGATCGTGAAGAGGATGAGAGATGCTTTCGTACATGCTTGATAATATTCTGGTTTTTCAAGGTGATCACAAAAGAAGCATGACAAATAATCATTTTCAGATTTGTATTAGTTTCTAATGTCTACTGAAATAGATCATTGTTTCTTTGACCTGGATTTGACCTTCACTTTCTCTCTTGCAAATGTTTCAACCAGGTTTAATCTATCTGCTTTTTTCCTATCTTTAGGGTGAAGAGTTGTTACATATCTCTTTGTAGTTATTTCAATCTCAGTATTGAGAGCTCAGGCTAGAAAGAAGTGCCCTGATTCTAAAACTGATTTTACAGAGAGAAATGCGTTCCAGTTTTACAATTTTTGATTGGGCATGTTTGGCGTCAATGTTTTAATCATGTTTTATGAAGGTAATATTTGGGCACAACGTTTTGAACTGGTTCATAATAGTATATCGTGATTCAGATTCACTTTGATGCATACAGTATGTCTATATACCAATTACCATTCGATATCCTGCCATTTTGGGTTGTTTTTCATTCTCATCAGCGCCTTTGATTAGGCAACTAGCTATTTGCGCTATATAAATACCTGGATTGGATTGGATGCTTATAAAGAAATTAACAAATTGATACATAAATCACATTCAGTTATATCCGTCTTCATGTGAATCAGGTCAAAATGACAAAGGGACGCCGTGAACTTTGACCTGGCTTGTCTGATCGGCGCGCATCACCTGGGCTTCTCACTTTATGCCTGCCATTCCTATCTCAACGACCGTTTGCTGACGAAGTAACAAGGTGTGATGCACTAATGCATAATACAGAGGCAAGCCGACAGATGTCGGTCACTCTCTAATAACAAAATAAAGATTTTTCAAAAGACGTAATCCATCAGCAGCCATATTTGACCGTGATCTAATCGAGGTGGTGAAACAGTCAATAATTCAAAGCAATCTATAGCGATATCAGGTCCGTGAGAATAACCAGGGTTCTTCCGAAAGTTCAAGAGACGTCACTCGTTGCTGTTGTTGCTTTAGTTTTATTGGCGTGTATCATACAATTATGAATACTTTAAGTGTTTCTCAGTCTTTTCTGACCTGTGTTTTCTTCCTCCATCCACCAGTCTCATCTTGATGCAAAATACAGCCTCATTCTCCCCATCTTTCTTCCAGATTCCAAATTTCAAGTTGAATGAAATGCATTTCTACTAGATACCAATGAACAACATTTTACACACATCATTATTGAAGAACAATTGCGTATCAGATATTTGAATTTACTGTGGAAATGAAGAATAGATGGAGGGCGCATTTGTAGACCACCTTATTAATTCCAGGGCCCTAATGTTACTATACAGTCTAATTGCAAAAGAGGTGTCATTATTTTGCTAACGTAGGATTGTATAATGAATTTAGCCGTCTTTGACGCACAATGTGAGAGAGTGGCCGTTGACGAATTAAATGCAAAATTAGCAATGCAAGCATGTATTATATTAGTGATGCCTGGACTAATGAATGTCTTCAAAGGCTTCGTTATTTAAACGCAGGTAAAAGCGAACGCAATTAAAAAAGAAGCAATTAAAATTACCCAAATTTAATATTATGGGACACAGCCGGCATATGCCCCCCATTCAGCAACAAAAACGCCGATTTGGCATTCCTTTATTTCACATTATAGAATATTCTTGTCTTGCTTAACTTTGCACGGAGTGTGTTTGCTTTCTCCTTCTCCGGCTTCCATTTTGCCACTGTCAGCTGCCCCTTTAATTTTACAATCTAATAATGCTTCCAACTATTGACTTTTCACTTTCATTGTATTCCTTTTCCAAATTAGCATGTGGGTTAACTAAAATAGATAGGCTTTTAGAATCACCTGCTCTCAACTGTAAAGTTGTTTTTATACAGGATTATGACTTGTGTTTGGCTGAAAATCAGTCGTAAAAATATACGACGGAAATTAATGACGATTTGTTTGCATTGTACGTGTCCTGTATTCATAACGCGTTATTATTGACACGTTTTTGGAGTTATTATGATAAGCACGTCGCATTTGCGATATTTCTATCATTGCTATGGTGATAATTTTTAATATGATTAGAACCTTTCGTCTCTCTCTCTCTCTCTCTCTCCCTCCGTATGCTTTCCTACTTCCCATATCTTTATCTCCAACTCACCTTGTGTTCCTTTCTCTCTCTTTATTTCTCTCTCTCTCTTTCTCTCTCCTTCTCTTTTTCATTTTCATGTCCATCTATCTTTCTTTTGATCTTTCTCTCTCTTCGTCTCTCTCTCTCTCTCTCTCTATTTTTCTCTCTCTCCACCTGATCAATATCATCCTTTCTTTCCTTTTCCTTTGTGTTTGTTCATCTTTTACTCTTTTTTAGGGAGTCACTTAATCTCTCACTTTTTTTTCTTGTCTGTCCCTTTCTTTCTATCACTGTAGCTGTCTTTCAGCCTGTTCTTTTCTCTCACCTTTCTTCACTTGTATTTCGGCCTACTTTTGCAGAACACTGTTTACCCGAGTTTACTCGCATACACACTAAATATAAATGTCATAAAACTCAACACGCCCGATCTGAATATAACAATTACCGGTTAGTGTTGTTTTCTCTACCTTTGGACAGGTGCCATCATTACATCATATTGGACAAGATTATAACCAGGTGAGTTTCTTTGGACCATAGACATCTTTTTTTTTTTAATGGAATGGTAGACAGATAGGTAAACATAGTAATACAAACAACCCTTTTTCCTTATCTTCTTTGCTTTCAAACTGTCGCACCCAAAATGGCGGATTTTTTAGACGTTACCATCCACACCCGTTGACCCTCTCCTCCGTGGTGCAGGGTAAACCTCGTAAAGACAAGCAGGGTACATTTCCGCCTGGTCAGGTGGTCGTATTTCCGTTCGGAACAGACCAGCATCCTGCCCCATTCACTAGGTCTTATCAGGGCGATAGTAGTAAAATAGAGATCTCGAAAACGGGGCCATCCATTACTATTGACCTCATCTGATTTTGTTTTCCCCTTTTTTAAATGAAAGGTGATAGGATCCACCTCATCCTTCACTTTTTATTTTCGTTTAAGTCCTTCATATATCAGATTTACCTCTTATTTATATTTTATTTCTCTCTCTCTCTCTCTCTCTTTCTTTCTCTCCTCGTCTTTCTCCCTTTTCTTTCTTTATCTATCTATTTAGCCTTGATATGTTTGTTACTCCCTACCCTTGCCCTATTTTCTTTCTCTTTTCCTGTTGTTTAAATAATAAATACGCTATCGAGTATTGAGAATATAATCCAATTATAAATCAATGTGGACAATATTTTACCATTATTCGAATTGATTACATGGAAATGCTTATGTTCGTAGAAAGAGTGATAGAATGTGAAAAACAAAAACAGATGTCATTTGTTTAGATATATTAGAAAAATTAAGAAGATATTCATTATTAACTATTTCCACATCTACCGTAGATCAGGGCCCCATTTCACAAAACTTGTTATCAGTGGCTAATGACACATGTTGTTATAAGCTAATGAAATCCTTGCTTCTGATTGGTTAGCGGCAGATTTGTCACTGTTAATAGTCATTTGTCATTAAAAAAAAGACCTTGTGAAACGGGTCCCAGGAGAAACATTGGAGTTTAAAAACAAAAAATCCTTTAATCAATTCTGCACCAGGAAAAGAAAAGCATCAGAAACAATCTATCCAAGTTGAGAGGGTTGATAGGTTGTGCCAGGTTAGATAAGCAAGTTAAGAGTTAGAATATCGGCGAACATGTCACGTGACTATACGTGTATACATTCAAGTTAAGGCACCATTCGAGGGCGCTCTAAGTGGATATCGTCATAGATTTAGGAATGAGAAGAAAATTAAGAAGGAGATTACATTTGAAAAGATATAAATCGAATCAAATCAATCGGGTCGTATATTGATGAACATCAACTGAGATTGAGGTGAGAGAGGAGGAGGAGGAGGAGGAGGAGGAGGAGGATAGAGACAGAGACACGGAATAACGGACAGACAAAAACAAACAGATAGAGATAGAGGGAGTTATTGAGGGAATGAGAGAAATCGCACGTGTTAAGAGAGAGAGAGAGAGAGAGAGTTTTTGGTATTGGTATTGGTATTTATTTTCCATATCACAATATTAAAAACAATACAATGAAAATGCATGTACATAGTAAAATCAATGGTATAGGGAATGGATGGATAACCCATTCAGCTTTGTTAGTTTATAGATAGAGACAGGGAATTTTAGAGAGGGATGGGCGAGGAGAGATAGACGGTCTGAGATAGTGAGCCGTTTGGGCCTCGTAAATGTAATGTATTTTCAACAGGACTGTAATATAAGATCTCTCAATAATGTCAAAGTAATATCTCATCTTAAACAAATAGAGGATTATGTTTCGCAATCTTGATTGATGACTTGCATTTCTATTAGGCCTATAGGAAAACCCTATCCTTCGTTTTCTTTCGAACCTTGAATTTGTTCCCATCA
>JARBES010000126.1:13289232-13301917 GCA_030265145.1 Strongylocentrotus pallidus
AGAAGGCTTATGACATGTGATTGATCAATGTAACCACATAAAGAATATCACAAATGAAAACGATATTCAAAGAAAAGGGAAGACAGATGTATATATTTTGTGCAACCCATTTGACAAAATAATTAGTCATCATTAAGATTTAAATGAAAGGGGAGTGGCTTTAAATGTGAAAAATTAAATGTGTGTGTACATGTAAGGCCAAATATAATTGATTCCTAGTTTCTGGTCTACATATTTCAAAAATGAGGAGAGCATGACATTTTTTTATGTCCAAAGGGGCAAGTGTCGAAGAATTAGGAACTCAATAAATAAAATTTCTTATATTCTACAAAATTAATGTTGTCATCTTATTTTGTTTGTCCTCTCTCATGCTAGGAGTCTGTTGCGAAACAGTAACCTTCCAACCCAAAACGATTTGACCCCATTATTTTACTTGTACCATCTCGGTCATGGGCAAAAGGTTGTCACCCTGATTTTAGCTGTCCGATTACCGGCAAGTACCCAGAGCCTGGACCCCAAAGTTGAGCGAGTTCCCTCCCATCTACCTTAGCACCAAAACTTGCCATTAGGAAATATTACGATTGAATACTATAAAACTGACAAAGGTCTCTCATGGAGCAAATTCTGTCGAGAGGAAGAGGTATGCGGCCGCACATCACAATGTGGACACTGATAATAATTCCTGGAGAAGGTTGAAAAAATGTAACCAAATTGTAATTTGACCAAGCTTTGCCGTAATTCGCCCCTCATTTGTCTGGATGTAAAGAAACCTATAATTCAATTCTAATCACTGGACCTAGTAAATATCAAACCCTACCAAACTTTATGAATAGAAAGGTCAACCACCAGGAAAGATTTTGAAATCATTGATAAATTCACCAGAAACGTGCCATACACATAATGATTGATAAAAGAAACCTGATTTCGGGTGAATTATATTCTGTGGACATGTACATAATTAGGATTTGAGTTATTAGATTTGCTATTCTGTATTGTTCATGAATACATACAAATTGAATAACTAATTTCCAAGATATATGTCCAATATCAGGTTTCTAGTTTCGACCACAATATGTAGGCTGTGTTGTTGGTGTGGTCTCTGCATAAATGTTGTGGTCTCTGCATAAAATTGTAGATCTAATTAGCAATTGATAGTGCATAACAATCATTATCTTCCTTGGTGTTTGGCCTTTCTATGTGAATATATTTTGGTAGGATTAAAAGGAAAGGTACTAAACCTAGAACTGCCTGGATTCTCAAGTTGGTTTTAATAAAAACAGAACAGTGGACATTTCTGTAAATGTATGATGTCATGACCAAACACAAATTGACAACTCCATGAAGTATCTTTCAAGGGCCTCTACCATTTGCTGGAAAGTTATACAATTTTAATTACTAAGCAAATGGGAGAAATTATTGAAAAGTGTGTCATGAAATTCTTTTGTTTAATAAAACATCATAAATGTCTAATTTTATATAAAATGTTCACTTTTCTCCTTTCATCAAAACCAACTGTTATCTGGGGCAATTTTGTAATTTTCTTGAGTTGCAATTTAGTGTCAGATTCGTTTCTCACAAGCCCACAATATTTTGAGGATTATGTAAACAAACCCATTGACTATCTTCACTTGTTTGACAAGACATAATAGAGGTATGCAGAAATTATACACAAATACCTTGCATATTCTCCTGTCTCAACAATGGGTATGTTTACATAATCCTGACAATATACTTGGCTACTTTGAAGAATGCAATACATTCTTCAAAATTTTATGAATTTAATGAATAAATAAAGTTTAATAGCAAATCAAAGATGCAGATTTGTGAAAGTTTGAATTAAATCGGACAAACTATAAGAAAGTTGTGAATTTTATTAAAGTTGGGATCACCCTGTATTTGGGAAATTCAAATTGACCTCATTGGTAATGTGCTGCCAGTCAACTCTTCCATTTGTTCCAGAAATTTACATTTCATCAGACAACAAACGGGAGAGTAAACCGTTAATAAGTCAAAGTCCACTATTAAACCAAATTGCTATTTGCATCATGGACTTTGTGATCTCATACTCCAAACATTCATTATCTGTCTAATTTAGTTCATACTTTCAACATCTTATTTTCAAAGGCTGAAGTGCACTTTAATGAAATAACCATTTGACACTAAAATTGCACCTCAAGTTAATATGTAAATTTGAACTGAATTGAACTTTTTTATGCACTTTGAGTTTTTACGCTGTACTTGGAACTTAAATGCTTTTTCTGTACATTGAGAGCATGTGGGGGGGGGGGGGGGGGAAGGTAATTTTTTAAGCCGAGGACACTTTGGTGTTTTTTTTCTTCAGAAGGGACTACTACCTCATTACCAATGGAAATGATCAGTTGATATATTTGTGATGCACACCTATATATCTCCTCCTTCTGACATCATTGGTCCATGGGCTAAACGGGTGGAAAATTGCCCCCAAATTGTTAGGGGCCTCTGAGAACCCAAGCCAACAGAAAAATTTGTCAGTTTCGTAATATTCAATCATACTACTTCCTACTGACAAAGTTTAGTGCATGGGGTATCAACCCAACTTTGAGGTGTGTCTTGGGGGGCTCTGGGGACTTACCGATAACCCGACAGCTACGATCAGGCCGACAACCTTTTTGTCGATGACTTAGATGGTCTAAATAAACTTCATGGGGTCAAACTATTAGGCAGAAAAGGTCACTTCTTTCGGAACAGGTTCCCGATATAAGATGACAAATATAATAAGATGACAACCTTATTGTGGATTAGGACAAGGTTTTGACGGGAATAGATCCTTCTTTGCCTGACTTACAGTGTACCAATCACAAACAAATAATTTGTACCGGTATGTAGGGTTCTGTGTCCCCATACTGTTTTCAAATAAGAACATCAAATATTACAAGTTGAAATACACTTAATATTTACTAAAATGGGTGACTTGTGAGAAGCACATGTACGTGTTCCCATAGAATAGGGCCGGAAGAGAATTCAATTCCGACTTGGGCTCAGTACATGCTGATTTGTGTTATTCTTTATTTTCTTCACACTTCTTATCTGGAGTGACATAGAATGCTACGTTGTTTTCTTACATTCTAGCTGCTGCATACAAATTATTTTTCTAAGTGATTGGTATACTTCACATTTGATTTAAAAAGTGGACTTAAATTTTATTTCCCCATGAACGAGAATCATTTTTATAAGGAAAAGGAGTTGATCAAGTTAACAATACTACAATACATTCCATAAATGGTTGGAGCAATGAGGTAGAAAAATTGTAAACAATATAACCACATACAAATAATGCTGCAATAGTGAGTAGGATATAAAACAATACTGTAAAAAATATTCCAACAAAATCTGTAGCTCACAAGTACATGTACGCATATCAAGCCGAGTCTGTGTACAGTATTTGTGTGTAAGCACTTGCTCCTGACTGAGAGGGAAACGACAATGGGAATTATCAGGTATTTGAAGGATAGCAGAAGTTGTTCGAGTGGGCACATCTTCTGTTAATATGAAAAAAACATCAGTTTGGGGGAACACCCTCCTCGTTTTGAACAAGAAAAGATTGATGCCCCTAGACAGATCTGCAAATAAAGGGAAAACTGCTGTCTCACTTGAATTTAGTTTGCCCACCAACAAATTATTTTTCACTTAGACAAATATTTGTGGACACCCTAGTTGCAGAGCTATACGCTCCAAAAAAAAACAGTTTAACTCTCTGACACCCGAAAGGCACAGAACTGCCTGATAAATCCAATATGATTTCCTCACTCGAGAGCCAGAGGGGTATTAAAACACAGTATTAATCTCCTTCCGGCTCCTAACAGACAACTTTAACTACCGGTATATATAATTTAAGAATTTCATTGTGGAAATCGTATTTCAATATCGGCTTTAAAATTATGTAATATTTACATAGAATGAAACTGTCCCTACCCAAATGATGGTGAGGGAGCAAATTATTGCGTAGATGCCCAACTTCTACCTCAAAAAATATGAGATGAGAATTAGCAGTTGGGGCCAATAAATAATCAAATGTCCAAATAGAGGCATAACATGTCAAGCAAAATAGAAATTTTCTTCTTTGACATTACTGAAGAATACTAGTATAGGACTAACTATTGACATGATATTCTGAAATTCAGAGGATATACCAAAGCATTTCATCCAGTTAGAAATTTCTCGCATTGCATTTGTTCATAGTTACTATTTTTACAAATCAGTATACATATTAAGTGCCTGTAGTTATAATATGTAAATAATGTTTCCATGATTAAACACGTTGTCATAAATAAATTAAAAATTCTACAAATGTTCTGAATTGTCAATGCTATGTGTTTACAAAAAATTGTCTATAAAAATTGTTTTGAACATATCAAATTCTTAAATAATTCCAAAAACATGGGGTATCAAATATTGGGTACCTCGGTTGAATATTCCAGTTTTATAGCTTGGCCAAATGTAATGTTAAAACGAGATGACTCTGGAACGCAAGATGCAAAATCCTTGAAAATCATAATTGCATACAGAGGAAGAAAAACATCACTAGGATATGGATCCACATCTCTCAATTTCATTCAGATATGTCAAAAAAGAAAAATTAATTAGCAAACATCACTAACTTCTTCGCTTTCTGCGTTCCGGACCCGCCTTTACTTCCTACTACATTTTGTTAGACTAGTTTAGTTGTCACCACATGTAACAAACTTCAAGAAAAACTGCTTTTGGTGCTCCAAGATTCGACACAAATTTCCATGATCATTTACAAAAAAAATGCATTCGTAATTTCATCTACAATTCAAATGTCTATTACTGTTTTGTACATGATTATGCCTTTTGATTGTATTATTAAAAAATTCATCAAATATTGAATTAATGCTCAATCCATTTCATATCATTTTAAATAGTAGAATAAAAATAATGAAGTTTCAAGTTCATTATAGTTCTGACTAAAATACTTGCATACTTAAAACAGTACTACTACTGGAATTCACGCAAAAATCTTTTAAAACAAGAATTCATTTACAGAAATTTCATCGGAACCAAAGTGTGCATAGATGGCGACAATATAATAATAGGCCAGTTAGCCCAATACAATAATAACAAAAAGACTGACTACATATAACTATATGTACATTACTAACGATTAATAAATAAAACTTTGGCATTCAACAGTCACTCCTACTGCTTAGAGCTAGTGACATACTTCGGATAGAAGAGAGAGAGACAGAGGACATATAAACAAAATCCAGAAACATAAGTCTGTGGCAATATATACCCGTTATGGTCATGCACATCGACAACATAACAAACAAAAAAACACTGCGTGTAAAACAAATGAAATATCATATCAAAATTGCACTAGGATGTCTTAAAAGGCTAAAATATACAAGGTAAAAATAAGATGTCTTTTAGACAACGTCAGCGTCTGTCTCAAAACTTCATAGCGCCGGATTTAGAGATGCTGTCAGATATTTGATATGTCATTCGCTGAGAGCCAGAAGGTCATTGACTCTTTTTAAAAGTGTATGATTAGATCCCCTTTCTGCTTCTGAGCAGATGATATGCTAAGTCTTTGGGGACAAATTTGGGCTCAATAAGAAATGGAAGATTTTCCACCCTTGATATGTATATATGATTATAAGTATTAAAAAGCTTATAGAAGATATGGACATATATATTTTCAGATAATAACATATCACAAATCTTCTGCTAATATAACCATACCATCTCTTGGTATTATAAATTCATAATTTCTATCAACAATGCAATTAGGATTTTATAAAACTATTCAGTAGTTTTGTATGAAATTATTCAGTAATTTTATTAAAAACACTCCATTTCAAGATTACGTACGAATGAATCATCATATCCTCATAAAATGGGGAAGTCTGTGTAATCAAAATTGCTTTTAAAAATTCTCTTGACAACATCTCCAAGGCGACACTATGAAAGTCCTCAACAGGGGCCTCCGCTACTTCTTGAAAGACCAACATCCATCATAACCACTCACTCACTCATTCACTCACTTGATTATTCTATAACTTTCACTTTCAAACACTCATCCTCATATTCAGGGGGCCCTATCTGCATAAAGGCAAACCAAAATCTTAGTGCTGATATTGAGTTAATAAGGATACTCCCTTTTCTTTCCGTTGATTTTGTGTTTGATTTGAAATTTGTGTTATAAAAACAAACTTTGATATAGAACACAGAAAAAAGAGCCCTTTTTTCCGGCAATCCCCCCCCCCCCCCACCCATACACAAACACACATAGAGACACACCCAGTCATTCAATATCTCACATAACTCAGCCACACCTACTCAAATACAATTTAGGATATCAAAATAAAACTATTTTTCTGGATATAAAAGACACATTAACAAATAGCAAGGCATAAGGCTGGATTTACAGCACCAGAATTTGGAACTCTCCCAATCCCTTCTTTCAAGTTGCTAAATTAAGAGGGTACCCAGTATAAGCCAGTAAAAATCACTCCAAAAATGTCTTGCTTTATTTTTCAAAAAAAAAGTAGCTTCATATTACGGCAAGTCACGTATCAAAGATTAGAAAACCATTCAGTAACAATGGAATTGATCTATATGCAGAAAATGTATGAGATCCAAGAAAATTTTCTACATAGACCAATTTCATCATCACCATCATCCTTGATATAGTGACCCGCCATTATCTATTTATTAATCTATCCAAACGAGATCGACTGAGATTGGGAAGGGAGGGGTCTACCCCCTCCTAGCCCCAAATTTGCCCCTGGTGCTGTACGCCCGGCCCCTGCCTTGTCCTATCATTGCTATGGGAAGTAACTGTTGAGTTGCCGATTCCCCGGTAACGTGTGAGAGCGCCATATCGTGTTGTCGTTGTCGTCCTCCGTTGGACTGACTCGGTTTAGGATTGAAGGAGGAGGAGGACTCCGCCAGATCTCATCGATGTCTATCCTGTTCTCCTCCTGAACGGCCGCTAAGACACCGTTTGCTCTCTGCCCCTCACCGGTACCATCTGTGAGAAAAAGACAATGATGTTGAATATACCAGTATAAAGGCATGTTCAGATATGATACAGTAACGTGCGCAAAAGCTTTTTTGTTTAAACGAATGGTAATTGCGCGCAACAAAGGTGCTATGCAGATTCACTAAGTTCTGTGTTATAAGATACACAAATATCAAATATATAACACTTTACGTCACCTCAAAAATAAATCTGAAGAAGTAAATGAAAAAAGAAAGAAAAGATAGCCTGTGTCAGGACTTATTTAATTATTTTCTCTTGAAGATAATTGAGTGATGATATACCTTTCCATTAATAGTACTCCCCAGGAAGTGGAGGTGGTGCAGAATTTATATGGATGTTGATAAATACAATGTCCCAGTAATATAATATCTGTAAAACATTTACAGATTCATGTCAAGCACTATGCTCTATAAATCTGGAATCATCATAATGTGAGTCAATTTTTTAAAGAGTTTTTAGTGAAAATGTGTAAAACATCATCATTCTTTACATTCATATCTGGTAAAAATTTCAAAAAATAGGAGCGGTCACCATAGACATGATGGAAAACAATGTGCCAAAAAATAAACAAAAGAATAAGAAGATGAAAAAGATGGAAAGGAGGATGACCAGATGAATGAAGAGGAGGAGTATCGTATTTTGAGAGCCAAACGATGGTTTAACTTTAGGTAAAATATGATTTAATGCCCTTCTGGTTCTGAGCAGATATCATCTGTATGATATAAATTGAGATGAGTTAGGTATCTTAGCGAAATGAAGTGGAATTAAAGATGCATCCGGAATGCAAAAATGCATACATTCAACAGCTGTAGAGGTAGGTGCTCATCATAAGGATATGGAACTGGTAATTAGATGAGACTTACTATTATCCAATAGACTTTCATTCAGATATGTTTATAAAAGAAGTTTTAATGAGCACATATCCTTATTACGCCTCTCATGTTCAGATGTTCGGATAAGCTACCTTAATGTCCTTCTCGCTCCAAACAGCTGATATGATCTCACATCCACTCCTTCTTGTGACTTACCTGAACTTTTGAGTTTCTTCTTTAACTTTGCCTTCTTCCTCTTGAGATGGACCACCCATGATATAAGAGCTAAGATGATTCCCACCAGACATCCAATCACAAAGTACTGGATGAAAATGTGTTTCTTCTCTGCAAATTCAAAGAAAAAATGACAATGACATGATTTGAAGAGTCTTTATATCAAGTCACGGAGCTGACAAAGTTTATGACCAAAAAATAAAAATACTGTCCCTTTAAGATTATTGTAACACATCCCTGCACTGTCTAAAGAAATTAAGGTGATCATATATGTATGGATTCATGATAATCTATATCATGCCAATTACATGTACCCCTTGAACTATCCGAAAGATCAGCCCCCCCCCCCCCCCCACACAAAAAAAGAAGACAAGTAACCCCTAGGACAACTCAAACCTTGGTACCACTACCCCACAGATAATTCATCCATTAAATATTACTGCAATTATACCTTCTGCATCTATGTAAGGGTTAATTAAGTCTTTGATTTCTGGATTATCTCATGTCCTCAGGCTTAAAACGGGAACCATGTAGTTCCCAAAATGTTGGATAAACCTAATGAGATCAAAGTGTAACTCTCAAATATATTACAAAATAGTGAACTTCATGACCTCAGTGTCAGTTTTCCTGTAGGAGGATCATCAAAGGGACGTTTAAAACGACATAGAATCATTCTTATCATAAAGAAGACGACCTTACCTTTAAGAAACTCTATAAAAAGCATGATACTCCCAACAAAATCACCAAAGCCGTTTGAATCTGAGCTAGTTGACCCTGTTGGTATTAATGCTGTGGAGTTAGGGTAACTGCTGAATGAGCTTTCGTTGTAGGCATCACCGCTAAAAGAAACTGAAGAATCTGAAGAAGAAAAAAAAAAAAATCATAAAGGCTCTTAATCACATTTGACAACACAATTATTTCTCTTTATTCTTTTACACAAGTAAATTTACCTAGAATGAAAATATGAATATGATAATATCCCTAAACATAGACTACCCACTATCTATACCCCCCCCCCCCCCAAACAAAATCACTTCCCTCCCAGGACGATTTGCCCTTGGTAACCCCCTCCCCCCTTAACAGCTATATATTTTTGCAGACCATAATGTTCCTAAAGCGAGGGGGGTTAGGACTATCCTCCCTTCCCATACCCCCCTCCCCTACCCAACACCTTCATCAGACAATCAGAAGTATACTGCCATGACACAATTTTTAATCTCCTTATATTGGCTCCCTTGGCAAACTGTCAAGATTCTCCGCATTCTTGTGCCCAGACCAAATATTTATTCCACGCTATCATTTGCTGACAAGTTCAATAAACAAAACTGGTTAAGAGCCCCCTCTAGTGTGCCAAGTTCAAGAGATACCCTACACAAATGAAATGCGGCTATCTGGATAAATAATACGATCACACATAAGTGACATTTTGAATACTTCAAAACACGTTTCAGTAGTTTAGTGAAGTGTGGTGGTAAGAAAAGGACCCCAGAACGCAAAAGGCATAATGTAAAGTGATATTTGTGAATTAAAAGTCGCAATCTGAATAACAGTTTTGACATCATTTTGCCTAATCAAGGATGCAGAAGTATACTATTACCTGCTAATCATAGTTTGTTCTACTGCTACCAAATAAAATTATGACTTTTCAAAATTATGCAAATGCATTCCCAACAGGACTTTTAAGTTTTAATGCCACATTTTGCTCATCTACCTCATATTTCTCATTCTATTTTACTGACTCTTAATTCAGTTCAACTTCAGGTACAATAGCTTTTCACCAGATAAGTTTGGATTAAATTCCAGGTCAAGAATCATTATACGGTCCATGTTGTTACTGCCATGCATTTTTGAATGGGTCATGATCAGACAGACTAACAATGATGGAAAGTATTATCTCCTAAACCTCGACCTCAATCTATATATATGCATCTATTGTGATGCAGGATAAATCAAATTAATGTTCCATGGCTACTTTGACTTTGCAATTTGACCTAGTTATCACATTCACTGACAATATATACACTTTACTCCTCCAACAGAACATTCGTCTGTTAAGGGGGTCCATTTCTTTTTATTTCTAGAGGATGATTTCAGAATTTGAGAAAATGGCCCAGCCTACATCTATACTGATCTAAAAAGATGCACTTTTGAAACAAAACTTTTTCATTCATTCATTTCGGTTTATTGAATCAAAATTCCTTGTTAAAACAGTTGGGAGACTGATACAAACTCTGTGTAAGATGTTTAAGATTCCCTTCATAGAGTATATACAGGACATACTGCAGCAGATTATTTTTTCTCCAATTTTTTTTTGGATGCAAGTATTTTGGGGAGAAAAAAAGATGAAGCTCCACTGAAAGCAATTGTTAAATAGCGCCATCACATGGCATAACACTTCTAGTACAGAATATTCTTCCTCAAATCCAGAGTTTTTCCCCCACATCTCTAATAGTGAGTTAGATAAATGAAGTATACACCACCTGATAAAATCATTATTTTCAGGTAGGGGGAGGGAAATCATTTTGACATCTTTCAGCTCTGTTCAATCATGGACATTGTGGTAGGGTCCATCCATGGTTTAATCATGCATAGGGCCTAGCCAGGGTTCAATTACTGTAACTGATCGATACAAAAAAGTTATGATTAGCCTGTCCATAGACCAACCATCCCTGTCAGACCATGATCCTAACACAAACTGCAACCTGTGTTCAGTTTTGGAATGTGAGAGCAGTCACACCTTAGCAGACCAACATGGTAAAGGACAGATATTAACAAGATTTTTCAAGCAAAGAAGAAGAAAAAGGAGGCAGTCAGTCAGCTATCAAAAACTAATACCATATTTATCAATCTTTACATTGGGACATTATGAGCAGCAGATGGCAGTATACGAAAATCTGAAGTAGTGTCAGTGAGTACCCTGCATTTAAAGCCCCACTGCACTACTTATAGCTACTTGCGCCCTCTATACAGCCAACAATGCCTAAGCGGTACCCGTTGATCCCCCATGATGCCATTTTTCTTGTGTTAATTGAGAGCTGATTTGATGAGATAACCACCAGCCAGTGATCTTGCAGGGAGGCCTAATCCGTCCATGATAAACTAGTGCAGAGGGGCTTAAATATAACTTACCACTAAAACTTGGTTGGATGGTCCTAAAGGGTGGTCCAGGAACCGGTTCCAAACCCCCTGTCCCTCCTCCTAGACCATTGATAGAGGAGCCGTCGGGAGCTCTGTTACTGGGGAGGGGTGGTAGACCGGGGAACCGACGTGGCTTCCGGAATATACTCTTGCTCACTGCAGAATGAATGAATGAAAGAAAAGAAATAGAGAAAGATGCAATGATTAGGTACATAAGGTGACTATTTGAAATTGACAATATTCTTGGTTTGATGAAGAGAAATAAGAGTGAAGAGAAGGTTGGGTTTAGGTAAACAATTTCTGAGCTATCTCTCATTCTTTGTATGTCAGTTTGGAGCTGGAAGGACTATAACTCCAACACTTTGACACAGAGTTTACAACCTTCTGGCTCTTAACACATAAAATGTCCCCTGAAAAAAGGATTACTCGTCATATCTAGAATAAGACGAGATAGAACTGAAAGGTTTGGACCAAACATTTGTGTATAGTCTCATATACCAATTTGTAATCTCTTGGGCCAATTTCCTTTCATTCTGATCATCCCCTCGATCCCCTATTACTTCCATGAAGAAACTCACATGACCAAAACTCAACTGTATCACTTAAAAGACAATAAAGAGAGAGATATATAGAGAGAGTAAAAAAGAGAAGAGACTGCAGGCATAGGAAAGAAAGAGGGAGAGAGCTAGAGAGGAGACAATAGAAAAGAGGGGAAAAGGTGCCGAAATCTAAAGTCTTCCAGAGGTGTCAAGAGAGTATACCTGATTAGGCTCATCCTTTAGATATAGGCCTATAGACTCTATAAAAACAAGAAAGCACCTTTCATTGAAATCCACTGTGCAAAGACTTTGCAGGGCTTACAAGTACAAAGGAAACAATTGTAACTGAAAATGGTACCCAGAAATCTACTCTATTTGTGATTTCTTGCATATGTTTGCATATCAGACAAAAATTGAAGAAATGTAAGAAATTTCTCTTGGGCATTCTCCAACGGGCACTCTCCAAGGAGCGATCTATGAAAGGTACAAACTGATAAAATGAAGATGAGAAAAAAGAAAATCACAAGAAAATAATAAGCCAATCTGAGCAAAGCAGAAATGACAACATGAGGATTAGATAAAATAAATTCAGGGTGAAAAAAGAAGAAAAAGAGCAGCATAGCTTTGTGCAAAAATAATAACAAAGGCACAGAGAAGCCTCGGAACTGTGCAAATAGAGACATCTCTTTTTTTATTTAAAGTAGTGACCTTACAAACAAATTCAACAAAACCTCTTCATTCTCATGATTCCATCGATATTCATTCATTCACTCCACATACCCAAACACTCTAGCCTGCTTGCCCCGATAAGGTAACAGAAGAGAATAGATCAAAAAAAGAATGATAAATTGATTATTTAAATGAATGAAAAGTTTGTAATCATGAGGCAATTTCCGCGTTCCCAATCCTGGGAGGAA
>JARBES010000126.1:14002771-14014004 GCA_030265145.1 Strongylocentrotus pallidus
TTTCTTGGTCTTTCAAGTGTCTGCTTATTACACTTCCTTTTAAACTTCCAACATGGTTACTTAATCAACGGCAGGATCTAGGAAGTATTTTTTGTTAACATTATTGGCACACCTTTAGGCTTTGTCACGAGTTTAATTGCAAATTAGTTGCTTTCACTTTCATGACTCACTTGTGCATTTACATAGGTGAGAAAAACAAGTAGATGTATCCATGTAACAATGTCAACTCGTGTGAGCTCAATCATTACAAATTCTTATATACAAGTAGGGTTTGAAAGTATATTATGCATTGGGTTTGAAGTAAAGTATAACATTTATGATACCCAGCAAGATAATTGGGAAAATCAAAATCAAATGCAAAACTGCTTCAAAAATTAAATCTATACCGGTTTAATTTGGGCCATTACAAGAAGTGGGTTATTCATGTAGACAAATGCTCATGTACCCCTTACAGCTCATTTTATGTATGTTATTACCAAAGAAGAAAAAAAGCCAGTCAGTCACTCAATAGTGTTTGACAGTGAAGTCTAGCAAGTAAACGGGTTTCCTTGCATAATTTGAATATTAGGACACTGCTAACATTTAAATTTCACAGATAGGACATACATGTATATGACATATTCATAATTCCTGCAAAGTTCTACAGAATTTGATGTTGTCTGCAAAAGGGACATACATGTAGTATCTTTAAAGTAAGTTTTAAACCTATAATAATAACAATAATAATAATATTATGCCATCTATCTGCAACTTCTATTCTGAGGCACACAAGGAAAAATAAATGAGACATGAGTCTCAATAAGTGCTATAAAAAAATAATAATAATAATAATTCAAAATTCAAAAGCTTAACCTTAGGTTAAGTTTTTTATGTTAACGGCACCGCCGTCACCAGAAAGGGGCGCCTATGTCATGCTTTTGCTATGCAGGTGGGACAAAAACAATCAACAACAAAAACAAACTTACTCATTCAGTACAGGCTTCGTCGACAGGACATTCCACATTGTGTTGTTGTTGATGTTTTTCTGACCTACCATATTCATAGCCTTGTTTCCAGGATCTCTGTAATGATAAAGGAGGGATAATATTTTAAAAAACATTATCAATCAAATTGTCAAAATCATAGTCTACTTCAGTCCAGGTTTGAACTCCCAAGTGGTTGGAGATAGTCTACTGAAGTATTGAGTGACATTTAATTAAGTGTCGACCTATTCATTCTCTAGGGATTGTAATTGTAATTCTGAAAATATATGAACACACAAAACCATTTCAATTCATGATAATGTCATGAAATCAATTTGTCATTTTCGTTCACACTCAATTTGTTTTGTTTCAAATTCAGTTTGATACAGAATTATAGTAATTTATACAGAAATAATAACTCGGCACTCGGCTGTTCAAAAACCAGTGGACGAAGTCTCTCATTTAAAGCAAACTGATGTTAGTACATACACCCATTATGCATAAAAGCTCTTGTGCTCAACTGCAAGAAACTATTTGCAGACACACTTCATGTACAACAGACCATTTTGATGATGCATTGATCATATGTACATGTATACACCTTACATGTATATGCACCTGTTACAATTAAGTCACTGAATTTCAATGGAGAGAATGTACATTGCAATGATTCAATGATTGCATACATTACTTGTTGCTAGGTTGGGCAAACATAATGCCTCGCTGACCCAACAACTTACATGTACGCAGACAATTTGCATTCTGACTATTAGAATGCAATTACTTGTTACAGGTTAATGTAATAGTTTGACAGATGCCCTGTTTATGTATCATGCACTGAAGTTAAATGCATTACAAAGATTTGTATTTGTTATCCTTCATGCAATTTTATGCGTAATTTCTCAAACAAAGGTTTCTCTTGACAACTCAAAATCTTGCCTGAGGATTACCTGACATAGTAACAACTAATGTATGCAAATTTAAAGTCTGTTTATAGAATGGTATGCGGGTGAATAAAATAATGAGAAACAAGATGTTCTAAAGAAAAATTGAAAATTCAGGTAAAATTGCATACATTAATTGTTGCTAAGAAGGGCAAATGTATTAATTGCTCTACCTCCAACAACATGTAATATATGCAATATGCATTCTTAATAATGGGAAGAAAAAAAACAGGTGAACTAAATAATTTGTTCCAAGGCACTTGGAATATTGCAAAAATGGCCAATTTGTTACAAAAGTTTTTACTCTGAGATAACAAAGGAAATGACAGGGCTATAAAGTTGAGGATTGTTTCCTTCCTAAGTAAATAGTTACATACAAACAATGTTAGCTGCAATTAATTTTCTCAATACACAAACACGCACTTACACTCAATCAAAAAGCAAAGAAGAAATTCAACCGTTCATGATGTTGAAAAGAAATGAAACCTCTTAAACGGTAAATATAAAACGTACAATATAACATCCAATATTATGATTAGATTTGTGTCCAAAATCTGAATCCACAGATAGGATATCTAAATTTACAAAGAAGGTATCTCAAATATATTTATGTAAAACAACTTTTGATTCATATTTGTTATATTATCTTAATGCACTTAAATGATATATCCAACTTAACAGTTCATGACACACGGCTCTGCACCATTAAAAAAAAAAAATTGAACCACCTCGTCTTGATTGAAAATTGAAGGATCATTAATGAAGGGGGCCCCTCTGAATTCAAATTTGGGGTTCTGGAACATGAGTTTGGGGGGCCCACGTGTCCTGGGTGCCTGTTTGAGTCTACATGTAGCCCTGTCACAAGTCGCTCTTGTGCTCATTGAGAGTGTTTTTTAACTTGTAATATCTCTTCATATAAGAAACATGTGAAGCTCATATTTTGATCATAGCACAGGAAAATTGGAACCACGTCATATAGAGCAAAATATTTGTTGGTGATTGGTACACTTTAAAGCAAAGTCCCAAGTTTAATGACCCAACTACCAAGGCACCGAAAGTTCACAATTAAAACTTGACAATGGACTTTCAAGACTAGGGCCATATTTCACAAAACTTGTCATCAGTGACAAATGACAATTTGTGTTATAAGCTACTGAAATCCTTGGTTCTGATTGGTTATCAGTCGATTTGCCATTGATTTTTGTAATTTGGCTTTGAAAAAAGGCTTTGTGAAACGTGTCTCAGGTCATCAGATATGGTTTGAAAAACATCATTAATTATCAAATGAATCCTGGTGCATTGCCAATATTTCAATGCCCTAATATCATTTCTTTATAGACACGTGATCTGTATTCTCTCTTATCTGTAACACTTAACGCAGAAAGCAAATATTATTTTGTAAGTTGAGCAATCATTAGAGGTATAGTGTATAGCTCAAAGTCCTATATATCGAGGGTGAATATTGCTTTAAAACTATGATTTTCATCTTTTCTTGCTTTAACATGAACTTTGAATACTACTATACTAGCTTTATCTTGACAGTCAATAAATAATGCTAAGGGCATTTCAGTAATAATGACTAGAAGGTTCCACCTGGCTGGATTAAAGAAGGCAGCTGCAGATTTGAATCCAAATACCAAGTCCCTTGGTTAAGTCGTAAAGCTTTAGGTCCCTTATTTGCTTATTCACAAGCACGTACATATACTTTCTTTCTTTACTATATCAGTCAGTGACAATAATACCAACTTCTTAATCATCATTATCTTCATTGTCATCATCAGCATCAGCATCACCAACATCATCTACATCATCATCACCAACATCATCTACATCATCATCACCAACATCATCTACATCATCATTATCATAATCATTACCATCATTGATCTACAATTGCCGCACTCAACCCAGGTGATGTAAATGGATGTCTGGCAGGAATTAATTCCTTGAAATGCTAGAGCGCCGCAGTGGCTGCTTTGCTAAAGCCAGGGTAATAATCGGGGCAGCGCCAGGAGCGTCACAACGTGACAGACATGTGCGCTATATGAGAAGCCACCATTATTATTATTATTATTATAACCATCATCACTACGATATCATCATCATCATCATCACCATCATAATCATCACTACCATCACTACCATCATTACCATCATCATCATAATCATCATCGTTATCAGGGGAGGGGGGTTCCTTACCTCCTATCGTCATCCTTTGGGGGAGGCACCCAGTGATCATAGTTTGTCTCTAACAAGAACCATCTGCAGAACAGAAAACAAAATATTGAGAAACTTTCATGGATGAGAAGGACTTTGAATGTAATTGCGGAAGAAATTTGCAGATTCTATTCAAATGTTGCACAGAATTAGGCCCGGTTTGCAACACTTAGTAAAATAGTAAATTTTGATTGTCGTTGCAGAGATGCACAATACCAAATTTACAACGAATTGCAATGTGGCAATGGCAAATTGAGATCATTGTTGCATACACATCTTATTTTTTGTTTTTTGTTTTAAACCTGACCCTGAATGGATCATAATAATTTTTCACAATTGCAATAGATTGCCAGCGTTTGTGTTACACAGGCAAGATTTAAGAACTATTTTTCAAATACAGAGGTATCTTTACAGCTTAGTCTATGAAATTTAATATCCATAATCTCTACCTGTTCCCCGATAGGTCCAACCTCCATACATTCACGGTTGTTACCCTGGCCTTGGTGATGACCACTCCTTCTCCTGGGTTGACACCGGCGACAATGAGGTAGGCTGGGGCAACCTCTTGCTCGCTGGTAAAACGTTGAACAACCTCATTAAAGCTGTTATCATTGGCAAGGGCCTGTTATAGATAATTACAGAGCAATGTTTCCTTTAGATTCATACCGCTTCCCAGATTTGATTTCAAATTGAAGTTGAAATTCAAATTCAAATTCAAATTCAAGTTAAAATTAAAATATACATTCACATCAACAATGACATTAAAATAGAAATTAAATATGAAATTGAAATTGAATATGAAATTGAAATTAAAATTGAAATTGAAATTGAAATCATTACCACACACAAAAACAGTGACATGGGCATGTTTTGTTTGGTTTAGTTTTGTCATTGAACTGTTCATCAAATTTGCATCAATTTTCCGAAAAAAATTAATGAATCAGATTTTCTTCCTCAAATTGACAAAAGTCACCTCACTCTTTGACCACAGTGATCAGTTACTAGTTTGAAAGAATTTCGAGGAGAAAACATTCCCAGGAGAAAATATTCAAACATTTTTTTTTTTCACTTACATCTCGCGCAACGAAGGTTGTAAACTTGACTTGCCCCAGGAGCAGGGCTTGTAACATCTCAACGATGTTTTCAATTGCATTCCCCTTATCTTCAAAAGAAAAATGAGAAACAATGAATATATTACTGCTGCATTCAGACTTCTGAAATTCAATATATAACTACACAAGAATCATCTTAATCATTAATATAACTACTGTATTATAAGCTTATTGTCATCAATATTAATGAGTGTATTACAGTGTATTATTCTGATCATCCTCATTGCATTATTATCACAATCATCACTACTATTATCTTCATTACTAACAGTACCAGTGATAACGTAATAGTTCATCATGATCATCATTATCATGATTAATATTGATAGGTAGGGTTCTGGAACTATTGTTTCATAGTGCTGAATACCAATGTAAACTGAAAGATTGCTCTTTTTATGAGACACACAGTAGTACACAAAGAATTAGGACAACCACTCCTTGTATGTTCATCGTACATGTACATTATCTAGAATGTTAGTATGAAATGTTGTTTTTTTCATAACAAAAGCATTTGGGTATAACATTTCTGCTTTAATGACTGCTGCTGTTCATTTTTGTTCTTTTTCATGCGTCCTTGATATCCAATTTCCCCTTTTATTCTCTTTTTCGCGCAAACAAGTATTTTCTTACCTCTCTCGTTCAGGCTGATGGTGAATTTATACGGTTTCATGCCAGTAAAGACTCCCACTTGACCCACAAAAGAAGTGGTAGTATACACAGTCTACAAGAAATGCAAACACAGATGAATATATTTACAGTAACTTACAAAGGAAGGATTGCCGCAGATACAGATAATATGGGGAAGAGATGATTAGAATATTTGCAAGCAGATGTTGACATTTCATAAAGAATCTAAAATTCTAAAGTTACAATGATGTGAGATTTTTTAACTCAACAAGCTACCGGTATGCTTTTATTAAGTTCCTTTTTTCACATGTAGTTTCAGAATTATCTAGTGTAAATGCAATACAAACTTATGCTGTGTACTGGTAGATGTCTTTATTATTTGTGAATATCAATTTATTAATATGCTATATTTTGTTAATGTGCTAGGTTGTGTTAATGTATTGTTTTTCAATTTTCATGTGAAATAAAAGAAACTAAACTGAAAACTGATAGTGGAAACTGATTGGCCTTTAAGGATCTGTAATTAGTTGGGGTCATTTGTATCATGTGCTATCTACAAGTACATAACCATATCGCACATAATGCATTGCACATATTTATATGTATGCAAAGGAAGAAGAGACATAATATGTATTTCCTGAAACTACATGGGTTTGTGAACTCTGTGTAGATCAATTCAATCAAATCTGCAGGCATATAAAGATATACCGGTAGTTCTGTTTGTACATGTATGCTTATTGTATTTGATAACTCATCGTAGAATCTAAGCAAATAACTCACATCTATTTGCAGAGCTACGTGTACATATGTATAAAAGTGAGAGAGTGGGGGACAGTTTCATTATATCTGAGATCAATGCAGTGACCTTTAGAGAGAGATCATAATATTCTATAAAACTCAGTAATTGATGGGCCCTATTCATACTAGTAGAGGCCCCAAAAGTAAAGGCGTAGCAATCACTTTTTCTAGGCTCTTTCTTGCATCTTCACAAATTTCAATGAACAAAATACTCGAGGCCAAACTAATAGATGCATGCAAGCAAAGCATTTTCAATAAAACTCACAAATCTTGGCACAATGGGCTGTCTGGGCCGTACCGGTAAAACTAGTAAATTGCATTTCCTTGACTTATTTAATAATATATTACACAATCCTAGATTCTGCTCAAAGCCCCTTTATACATGTACAGTAATAGTAAGTTCAACACACAATTTTGGTATGAATTTTGAGTGATGTTTTCATTAAATTCACAGAGAAACATCTCATTTTATCCTCTGTTCATAATTGGGTTCTCCAAATTTTTGAGCTTTTACATTTTTGAACTTTTTAATTTTATTAAAGATAACACTAAAGATACAACTTACAATGTTAGGCGCAATGTACATGTACTGTAGGCTTACTATGTGAATTACTTCTTCCAGTACAGTACATGTATAAAATAATCATTATTTGACTGGACTACTTCTGACGAGGTTCCTGAACTGAAAAATACACAATAACTGTTTTCACCCTTCTCATCTTTCACTCAGTGTAACAGAACAGGAATGTTTTCCAGAAATTCAATACATTCAGTACCATCACTATGAATTCAAAAGCAAGTCAACAGCCTCTTTGTACTTATCATGTTACATAATCAAAATTACAAATAATACAACAAAATAAAGAAAGAGAGTTATAAGATTCTAGATATATATTAAAGGTACCGTAATACAAAGTTTTGATATGGGGTCATGAATTTGGTTCAAATGTACATACTGGAAGCATATGCGATTTTACAATATTCAATGATCGTTGTCGCGGTTGAAATTGTAAAGAATAAACTCTTTATGTTGCATAGCTCCCTCTAAAGATTGAAATTACTGTAGGTTTAAAAACAATTTTCTTGACTACAATCAACCGATTTGCTTTTCCTGTTTGGAAATTATATATCAGAACTGCATATTCTGAGATTTTCATGGTCATCGCTACCAAAGAATGGCCTTTAGGCACTATTTGAAATATTTGAAATTTACCGGGAGCACCGGTAAATTTTTGATTATTCAATTTCTCAACAGCAGAAGTGTTTTAGGGGCTAAATTTCTAGTGCTTATAATACATCCACAGAGGCATCCAAATATATCAAAATTGTAAAGAATTACTTTTAATCCAATTTTCGAAATTTCCCAAAACTTTGCAATACCTTTAACAAAATGCACAATTTGCCTTGAGGTTAAGCTATCATATGTTGACAAAAGGAACCTTTACCACATGACAGCACTAAGTACATGTGTCACATGATTAGACAATAGACTCTTAATACTGATAACACATCAGTTCACATGATTGGCTTCTGTAAACCGCTATGTCCACATGACAGTGCGTTAACTTTAACTTTAAGTTTAGGTCATGGTTTTTTAACTTTGAAGGTATCTTGCAGATCGAGGAGGACCGTGCGGACACAATCGTTGTTACCAAACTTAAAGTTCACCCGAAGTTACAAACCAACAAGAGATCTTATGGTTATCACGATAAATATGAGCAGCAGAGGGTCCTCAATCAAAATTATGAGTCATGCGGACGCAATAAACTTCAAGATTATGCCAGCTTGTAGTTATTAAAATGAAAACTTTCCAAGCTTGTAGTTGTGGTTACCTTTAGGCCTGTCATCATCAGCTCTAGTTTGCCAAATAACCCTCTATTTTAAGACTCCAGATATTATCCCTACCGGTAAGCTCGAAATTGCATCTTCACCAGGCTGATATGCTCATCACAAAATAAATTAGCCCGCTATTTCCCAAATAGTGGGATATTTTGGCAACAAGACCAACATTTCTCGGGATATTTTCTCGACCAAATATCCTGCTAATCGGAACTGCGGGCTGATGAAGACGCAAATTAAATTGTTAATTTGCAATCGGGGTACTTAAAATAGCAGGTTATTTGGCAAACTTGAGCTGATGAGGACAGGCCTGTTGAAAACTTGTTGTTTCTGTTCCATAAGAACCCTTGTCGTGGTCCGTGGATCGTGTTTTATAATTTGATATTTTGCTAAACCATGATGGTGTCGTGAGAACATAGCTACTGAAACTAACAGAAGCAGGGCAGGCAGTGATAAAACAAACAGATAAGACACTTGAAATCCTTTATATACACTTCCTTTATACTGAGAAGTATAAACCTTAAAAACAAGGTAAGCTCAGTGACAATGAAAACAAACATATTGTGTCACAAAAATGTGGCTTTGTGCATTTGTATCCATCTTCTCTTTGTATGAAGGTGAAAAGTTTAATTTTTTTTTTTTTTTTTGGGGGGGGGGGGCCAAATGAATAAAGCATGAAGACATGAGCAGATGTGTATACAAACAAAACTGGGCCAAAATGTTGGCCTGCAGTACATTTCTAGTTTATCTTTGTATTACTATTGAAGGTGGAAAAGTTTGCAAATGTATTGACAAAGAAATAAAGCACAAATACTCAAGCGAATATGTGAAACATACATGTACCATGTAGAAAAAAATGTGGCCCTTCTGCAATTGAATCCAGCTTCTCCTTGTACTTACAACTGTTAGTTAAAAGTTTGACAAACATGTTGAAAAAAAACAGTTTGACATGAATGTGGGGCATTCTAAATCGTTCGACCTACCTTTCCTTGTGATTTGAAGTCAATGATTGCTGAGATATTCCTCATGGCGTCTGTGAAACTATAGTCCAGGTTTCGTCCATGCCAGATGGTTCCGTTCGCATCCTGGGCTACGATACTGGTACAAGCTCTGAAATCATTCAAGTTCAAAATACATTTAATAACTACATCAAATAAAGTACATAACACACCTTATAGATTTTTTGTGTTAAAGGTACTATGTCCCATTTGCAGACAACATCAAATTCTGTAGAACTTTGAAGGAATTTTGAACATGTCACATATGTCCTATCTGTGAAATTTAAACGTTAGCAGTGTCCTAATATTCAAATATGCAAGGAAATCCATTTAGGTGCTAGACTTCACTGTCAGACACTATTGAGTGACTGACCGACTTCTTTTTTTTTTCTTTTGTAATACCATACATAAAATGAGATGTAAAGGGTACATGAGCATTTGTCTACATCAACAACCCAATTCTTTTAATGGCCAAAATTAAACTGATTGAATCTTTGCACAGCATAAAACGTATGACCCTTCTGTACAAGGGTCTGAAAATAAGACTATTACTAGTGGTCGTTATTTTCCCTCTTAAAGACATTTTCAAGCCCTTTTGTTTTGTACTATCTTTCAAATACCGTTGGAATTTAACCTTTTCATATTTTTGATCTGCAAATGGGACAATGGACATAGTACCTTTAATTCTGTAGTTATTTTCAACTACCTTACTGTTTAATACATCCTTTATTTATTTCCAATTTTCAAATGATTGCGATAAATGAAAGAATAATAAACATTATGACATGAACTACAGACCAGGTCATCACTGTATTCAAATTAAATTCTCAAAAATATGTAATTTGTCAGTGCTCTTCCTAAGTGATTGTAATGGACAACAAGAGAGCTTGTCTAACAACCTAAAATTGGACTAATAAATTGATAGTTCTATATGATTTCAGATCAAAAACTGGGAGATTATTCTGTAAACAATGTTATCTTTTATAAATTTGAGGGAAAATGATGTTAACTATCATAACAGATTGAAATTGCACAGAATTAACATTTACGATCAATGCTTATAAGTGCAGATGTCTCATTCAACTTTAGACAGATACTATTTATGTTTTTATGTTGTCACCTTTTACATTTTATGTAACAACCTGTACTACTCTGCAGCTGCAGACAGTATCCCAGATTCTAAAGATGTTTCCACTTAGATAGATGAATAAAGTATATATTTGCGTATTAAAAACTATCCAAAAAAATCTTACGCTGTGAATTCATAGAGCATGTTGATAACAGCCATCTGCCCGACACCAATGCCCACTGTGTTTGCAATCCCTCTGATTTCTCCTGCGTAAGGCTCCGGGAGGAGATCGTCCAAGACATCTCCAATCTTCTCCACCAATGGAAGAGCTTCCACAGGCACAACTTGACTGATGAGAAGAAAAAAAACAAATTAATTTTTATAAAATTGTTTACAATAAACAGCAAGTTTTCATCTTTCTACAACTTGTATTCTGCTAAGAAAATTATCAAACATCACCACCACAATCATCATCAGCACCATCATCCTTGCCACCACCATACAAGCTAGGCATGATCATCGCTTAATTAATATCATCATCTTCTTGAACATTGTCAATCATCATCATTCATGACCATCATCATCACCATCATCATCATCATCATCACCACCATCATCATCATCATCATCATCATCATCACCACCATCATCATCATCATCATCATCA
>JARBES010000126.1:14019608-14029978 GCA_030265145.1 Strongylocentrotus pallidus
AAATCTCATCCCTTCTAGTCTACGCCGAAGGCAAAATGATTATAACGGAAAAACTGTGCATGTCATTACGAACTCGTCGCTCGTGCACAGGTGGAAAATGCAATGTATGATTATGATTAAAATTAGTAAAAAATTGGGCTAACATTCATTTGCTAAGAATGGATATTAAACTGCTAAAAAAATGGATACGGAACTACACTAGCGCCGAACTTTGCACATTGCTTGAGCGCTGCACAGTGAGTTTACGCGCTCCCATTGGCTCTGCTCGAGTGGCTTTGAATTTAAGTGAGAGAGGCCCTACTTAACTTATACTATAGATCTGGACCTTAATTAAATGTTACCTATCATCATGCTGTACGTATCACCGACTATCAGGGGTTTTTTTTAAACGATGCCATAACCTTGCAATTCATGCCAATGTAAGCTGTATACTGATATTTGGAGATGTTAATAGAAATACTATTAACGCATCAAACATAACAAATCTTAATTGTTTGACGTATGATGGCATTTTAATTCATATGATTTTTGTTTCTTTTCCGGTAGGGTCTATATCAGGCTTCTAACTTGGCGATAGCCGTTTGGAGGCTACACTCAAACTCTGAAGAGACGTACCAAGATTGAAGCATGACAGACAAGGTCCTGGTGATTGGGAGCGGGGGACGGGAGCACTGTCTGGCATGGAAGCTAGCCCAGTCATCACAAGTAGCCCAAGTCCTGGTCGCCCCAGGCAATGCTGGGACAGCTAACAGTGAGAAAATAACAAACATGGGTAAGAATAAGTTCCATATCATCGTGTACATGGTGTAGGTGATGTCTTTCAGCTATTTTCATAATTAAAGAGCATTAAACCACAAGATAATTCTTGCTACCACAACTACCGTATTTGGCCATAGAGGGCAGCACAGGCCATAGGTATTTCTGGCAAGTGCACTTCTGCTTCTCATACAAATAAAATAGGTTGAGAACTGGAAAGTCTGATAGAAATTATAGTTTCGGAACCAATAAACTATAAGTAACAGATTATGATAGTGCCTACATAGATCTCATCAAATCATTGGGGGGAGTTCATGAAACCTGAACAATAGTTTAGTAAATTAAGAGATAAGTTGACACTGCTGTACATTCTTTTGTGGAAACCAAAATTAGAAACATCGTCTTCCCAAGTATCGGATCTGCACATGTGCTGACCTGCGCAGTGTGGGAGGAAGGTCGCCATCTACTGCAAAACATTGTATTTGCAATTACTAGTTCAATTACTAGGTTCATTTAGTTGAATGGTTTCTTGAACCAGGTGAGGTAAATGGGTACCTGGTAGGATTATTCCTAAAAATGCACTGAACGCTGCCGGAGCTAAAGCTAGGGTAATAAGTTCCAAAGCTCTTTGGAAGCGCATAGAGACGTGGTATAATGTGATATGCGCTATACAAGAACCAGATATTATTTATTATTTTCTCAAACACTATCTTGTAATTTCAATCCCAATACCATCAGGACCAGATGTGCCCATCGGTAACTACCCTGCCCTGGCCTCCTGGTGTAAAGAGAACGGTATCAGTCTGGTGGTGGTAGGACCAGAAGCGCCCCTCGCTGCCGGTATCGCAGACTGCCTTGCCGAGGCAGGCATCCCATGCTTTGGCCCTACGAAGGCAGCGGCCGAGATTGAGTCGAGCAAGGTCTTTGCCAAGAGCTTCATGGATCATTGCAAGATCCCGACAGCGAGGTGGGAAAGTTTCACGGAGGTCGACGCAGCTTGTAAACACATCAATACGTAAGTTGACTGGTCGGCATTATCCAATATTATAAAGTCAAACCTGTCTATAGCGTCCGCCCAAGGGAAACACAAGAAGTGGTCTTTGTAGACATGTTTCTAAACTTTCTTTTAATAGTACATGGTTCAATGAGAAACCATTTTCAAGGAAAACAAAGAATGTGCATGTAAACAGGTGGTCACTAGAGCAGGTTTGACTGTACCTATGTTTCTCTCCTGAACCCCTGGTTATGAAATTATTTAAATCATCCACTCGGCATATATTAATTTTTTAAGTTTTTGCTTTATCTGACAAGCCTATATCAATGTTTTAGTCATCAATATAGTACTCTTGTTCAAGAAATATGCACAAGATTAGTAAACAGGACTATTATTTGATTGTATGATCCTGGATATCTCATACTCAAAGGCACATATTCTGATTTCAGGTTTAAAAAGGAAAGCAGCCTCAGTGATACCTAGCTTAACTTATTGCGCTGATATATCAAAGATCACGATTTATCCTGAGTTCATGTTGAGCCCGAGTTCATATTGAGCCCTGTATGTGGTTTATGTGGTGGTTATTTTACCTGACTGCTAAGAAAACATAAATGCTTGTTAGTAAGCAGCCAGAGGACCAACAGCTTTAGGTCATCTCTGAGGGACCTGGTAATGAGGATTAATGCCTTATACCTGTACAAATTAACTTTTTGGGGGGCTGTAATTCCAGGACAACTGATTTCATGAGTTAAATTTGTATTTGCCCTTTTGACCTCCCTACAGTGCCCCCTACAAAGCCTGGGTAGTGAAGGCTAATGGTCTGGCAGCGGGGAAAGGAGTAGTAGTAGCTTCCAATCCAGAAGAAGCTTGCCAAGCTGTCAGGGACATTATACAGGTAAGGTTGAACGTCGCTTGCTCTGCATGGTGACAAAATGTCCCGCAGGAATTTTCTACAATTACCAAATTCTCAACTTCAACCCTGGAAATTTAATATATAGACCTATCCCTGACTCTAACCCTAAACAGGATATGAAGCCCAATCGCAACTTCCCTGTACATTTTTGTAACCCCATATCTTTGGCATAGTAATAACCAGAGCAAATGTTGCAAATGCCTATTACTGATTACCCTTTGGGTTCCATGATGTTCCAATTAGAATCAATGATCAAGAGGGGAAAAAAACTTTTAATAAAACTGGTTGTTGTATTCATATCTTATCACTAAAACCTGGCAGTGTTTCGGAAAATCGTAATCAGTACAAGTTCGCCAACAATCCATTAAAATGCATTCATAAATCTAACACATGTTTCAATGGGATGACTTGTACTTATGACGGTTTAGTGAAATTGGTGCCCTGGTTTTACTGTAATCTGAAATACTGTTTGGTATATCTAATGGAGCATTTCTCATCTAACATGGACAAAGCATATGTTCAGAGCAGCTAAGGGATTTCCTTTTCTTTATTCTCGTCAGGATAAACTGTTTGGTGCTGCAGGAGAAAGTGTTATCATAGAAGAGCTACTTGAAGGAGAAGAATTTTCAGTAAGTTGAGACATCTTATAGGGTGATATTGAGCATTGTATTTTTAAATAATGTTGGAATATGTGTGAGGGGTTTAAAAAAAATAGGTAGAGATTAAGGGAGGCAGTGGTGCAATTTGAGCCACTCTTACCTTAGCGTCAATGGAAATCTTTTTTTGACAGGTATGTGAACTGACATTTTTGGCTGCAAACATTATGAAAAGTTTAGAGTAGGAAAGAGAGAGAGAGATGATGATGATGATGATGGTGATTATGATTGAATATTTTATGATTAAGTTTAATATTGAGAGAGAGAGAGAGAGAAAGAGAGGGAATGCTGATGGCATATTTTGTGATAAAGTTTTAATATTCCCTGTTATCTCTGAATGGCAGGTCCTGGCATTTTGCGACGGGAGCCATTTTGAGGCCATGCTGCCGGCCCAGGATCACAAGCGGGTCCGTGAAGGGGACCAAGGTCCAAATACAGGTGGGATGGGAGCATACTGCCCTTGCCCTCAGGTGAGTAAAGTACTGTCTTGTCCCGTTCTCGTCTCTGCGTTGGCATCCCCCTTTTCCCCCCTATTTGTAGTTCCTTTTGTAGTTAAGGACTTGTTAATTTAATTACTCATTATTCCTAAGTATCATTTTAGGTGTCCACACTTGTACAAGCATTGCTTTTTAGTGGACCCCTCTGTTTCCAATGTGTATTCCTAAATTATTGTAAATGTTTATAATTGATTTGTAATTTTTTGTTGGAAATATAAATAAATTGAAATTGAAATTAAAATGATGTTGATAGATAGAAGTAATTATCACCCACCACACTTGAGATTGAGTGTTAGGTCACATATTCACCTTTGTTGTTGTTCATAACAGGCAGAAGTTTCTTTTGAGCAATATATCTGTATATGCTCAAAAATATATAAGGTTTCCTTACATCATTTGACTGATAGATCTTGGTTTGAAACGGAGTCGCGCCTTTCGGATGATTGCCGCTGAACGTCGGTCTGTAGATAATCAGACCTCATTTATACACATCAGCTGTTAAAACTTGATTTAAATTTGATTTGTATGATAAATCAGCATATGCTTTAAAAGATATTGGGGATCCTTATGTCTGACAGATCTTTATTTGAAACTGAGTCACATCTTTCGGATGATTGCCACTGAACGTCGGTCTGTAGATAATCAGACCTCATTTGTACACATCAACTATTGAAACTCATTTGCAACCACACACACACATGGACATATATATGCAATCGATTCTAAACATGAGTTTTGGATTCTGCACTTAATGTTACAGTCAGAAAAACGTTTTCTTTCTTTTTTACTCATTTCTTCCTTCAGGTGTCCAGGCAAGTTCTGCAGCAGATCAATGAAGAAATCCTCCAGAGGGCGGTAGGTGGTATGAAGGAGCAGGGAAGGCCATACAAAGGTGATTTTGTGTTTGGTAGTGTTTTATATGTACGAGATATAACATAAAATTATGATGTGCGAATAGAAAAGGGGAAATGAAGTAGTGCAGATTTGATTCAGTCAGATGGATAAGAACCACGGCAGAGTTTGGAACAAGAGCAAATGGAATAGAATGGAAAGGAAAGGAAAGGAAAAGAGAGAATTAAAGGGAAGAAAAGATGAAATGACCTAGAATAAAATAACGTAGATGGGGATAGATTGTTACCGAACGAGAGCTCAGAAGGTAATCATTGCAACTGTCCTTGCATCAAGAAAATCTCTCAAAACCTCATGGTCTCCTATGAAAAGATATCGTCTGAGGTGATAATTCATCTGTCGTGAGTTGCACACAATATGTTTCTGATGTGTGATTGTTTAAGCTGATACGCTACCATTTTTGCATCCTATGAACATGTACAGAGGGCATACATAACAGTAGATTATATCCATATAAGCCACCAAAATCATATTGTATAATGAAACAACCTAACCGAAATAAATGTTTTCTGTTCATCTGTAGGAGTGCTCTATGCCGGTCTGATGATCACCAAAGATGGCCCCCGGGTTCTGGAGTTCAACTGTCGCTTTGGAGATCCTGAAACCCAGGTGGTACTGCCGTTGTTGAAGAGCGACCTCTACGCTACCATGAAGGCGTGTGTCGCTGGAGACCTGCCCAGCGCCAAGCCGACTTTCCATGATGACCGCTGCTGCGTGGCGATTGTTCTGGCCAGTGGCGGATATCCGGCATCGTACAAGAAAGGTTATGAGATCAAAGGTGGGTCTTGCCTGCCTTTAAGAGGTCTACTCTGTTTCATTTATACAGGAATGGTCGGGTGTGTGTTTCAGTGTACAATATGCAGTTGAAAATATAGTTTGGCATTTGGAATGATAGAAAATATATATGCATAGTTTTGAGCAAGTAGGTAATAATTCAGTTCAATTCAATTTCAAATTTGTTCTCATTGTCCCATGGTAATTTGCTCTGCTCACATTTTCACATATAGGTATGACCTTACATAACATAATATTACATAGATATCATAGCAAATATAGATTTCACGACATAGATAGATATTATAACGTGATGCAAATTTCAGATGATCACTATACCAGATTAAGGGGAAAAGATACAGCATTACATAAAGCTTGTTGGTCATAAAACTGAAGGCTAATCCTGGTGATTGACAACACCTCTTATTGGGCAAACTCCTGAACTGGTTGATTTCAAATTCCCCATGAGAGCCCACTTCTATCATGTCTTTAAAGCCTGTCTGCACTAGTTTCGCCAGGAGGAATTAGTCCTCCTAGCGTGGTCACTGACAGGTGGTTATTTTATCAAATCAGCTCTCAATTAACCTAAGAAAAAGGGGATAATGGGGGACCAACAGGCACTGCTCAGGCATTGTTTACTATATAGAGGGCGCAAGTAGCTACAAGTAGTACAGTACGGCTTTAAATCATCTCATCTGTTCTGTTGCGTATTAGGATTGGACGAGATATCAAGCCAAGCTGATATGATGGTCATCCATGCTGGCACTGCTCTCAAGGATGGGAAGGTCGTGACCTCAGGTGGGCGTGTCCTAGCAGTGGTATCCTCGGCAACAGATCTGTTGACGGCAGCTGCCATGGCTAATGAAGGGGCGAAGAGGGTCAAGTTCGATGGGGGCTTTTACAGAACGGATATAGCGAGGAGGGCATGCAACTTCCTCGCTCAAAACAGGTGCATGGAATTATTTGAATGTATCTTTTGGGAGAGTACGATGCAGATAAAGACGCAAATCAATCAATCAAACTTTGTGAGAACATTCAAATACATCAATGCTGTCACACACAGTCAGTGCGCAATCTTCAAAGCCTTTAAGCAGCACTTTCCTTGGAAGAAGAAGAAGAATACTGCAAGAAGAATATTCTTTAAATTTTAATTCAATTATATTCATAGTTTGCATAATAATAAACCTTGAGAGGGTGTATTCAGGTACAGTGAACAAAACAAACTATGCAGGAGGAACAGTAAAATGCTAGTGCAGTTGAATATGAAGTTTTGAAAACAATTTTGTGATTTATTTCAATATCATATTCAACCAATAAAAAGCATCATAACAAAACTGGATGATGAATTTTGGCAAAAACATTGAAAATGTATAAAGAAGTAAGGAAGGGTAATACAGATATTCAATAATAAATCTTGCTAATAAATCTCATTTCTATTCACAGATCACCAGGTCTAACATACAGTGGCAGTGGGGTCGACATTACTGCTGGTGATACATTGGTCCAGGCCATCAAGCCTCTAGCCAAGGCCACGGCCAGGGCGGGGTGTGATGCTGCCCTCGGGGGGTTCGGAGGCCTCTTTGACGTGAGAGCGGCTGGATACAAGGACCCCATACTTGTGTCAGGTACAGACGGTGTAGGGACAAAATTGAAGGTGGGTTTATTAATGGTTGTTTCAAGCCTCAAAAAATCTTTAAAGACGGAAAAAATAGGTCTTATTTTCTTGGAAGAAGTTTTGCTCTTGGTTTTATATTATATTATAATAAATCTTTATTGAAAGTGAATGTGTGAGTTTAACAGTTGCTAAAATGTCCCTACACCATCCGTACCCGATATAAAGACCCTATCCTTGTGTCGGGTACGGATGGTGTGTGGACAAAATTGAAGGTGGGTTTGATGGTTGTTTCAAGCCTCAACAAATCTTAAAAGATGCTAAGAAAAGGTCTAATTTGCATTCCTGTTAGAAGTTTTGATGTTGATGTGATATTATCAATAATTATTTCTTGAAATTGAGTGTGATCGGGGTAGTCCAAGCCTAAAAACTTGAAGAGAAGTGAAAGAAATTATTGCTGTTATGAATTCTTGATTGCTCCAAGGAAGAGAAAGGGCAAAGGGAAGATGAAATGGGTGTCTTGTAATTCTCTTCCCAACTTCAGTGTTTCATAAGTGATATCAAGATCAATCACTCTTGATTATCCCTCTTGTCAGAAGTGTTCTTTTTTCATGTAATGTTTTATATTTGATTAAATAAAATAAGAAAAATGCCTGTGCCCTTGATGTTTTATTGGTCATGTGTTGGGTCCTGATAGGAGAAATTGAATTTCTGATTCCTTGTAAAAAATTCGGAAAATACATTAAATATATGAATTACTCCATTGGTAAAATGTCATATTCCTCTTATATGGATTCCAGCAGGTTTAATCTGTAGTTATTATCACAGGATTGGTACTTAACAGGTGAAGAAACTTTGATTACAAAACTGGATTTGTCATTATCCGATTGCAGATTGCTCAGGCCTGCAACCTTCACCAGACGATAGGCCAAGACCTGGTAGCCATGTGCGTGAATGACATCCTAGCCCACGGCGCAGAGGCCCTCTTCTTCCTGGACTACTTCTCGTGCGGCAAGCTAGAGGTGGGTGTGGCCAGGGACGTGGTTGGAGGCGTGGCCGAGGGATGCAAGATGGCCGGTTGTGCCCTGCTAGGTGAGTGGATCAATCGGCTTAATTAGAGAAAACCCATCAGAGGAATTTATTAGGGTTAGGGTCAGGGTTAGGTCTTAGTAGTAGAAGACTATAACTTGTTTAGCACAGGGCTAATCTTCCACAAGGTCCATCTCGGTATACTGGTATACTAGGGTGCGCAGGTGGACCACTACATCGGGGTTTCCCCCTACTCTTATACGAATAGTGCAGTGGGTTCTTAACGTGCAAAGGTGGTGACTCTCCTCTACACGGGGCCTCCATTTAACGTCCTATCCGAGGGACGGCGTGTTTTCCACTTTACATAGCCTGCGTCTTTGAAACAAGGGGAGGGGCATGTTTACACACAACGCAGACTTCAGTCATCCGTCTGGGTGGTAACATCAAAGATACTTGTGTAGTAGGTATTCTGTAATTGTTCTGATGAATCCTCAGTGTCGTTGTAAAGAAGAAACAATGACTTCTTCAGAAATGTATGGTTTGTAGCTTTATCCTCATATCATATGTGCTCACAGCCAGAAGAGTGTTATGTTATATGATTTTACACAGATTAAATGCCCTTCTGTCTCCAGAAAAACAGTATATGATATATGATTCATTAAACAAACTATCAATCAAAAAGATGAGCCATATAGTGTACATTTTTCTGACACGCTCTAATGAGCAGACAGTCCATCAACTGTAACTTTTGTTGCTTTTCGATTACGCGCCTTTCTTCTCCAAATGCCCAAACTGGCACCAACTTACGTTGCATCTTGTATATATAGGAAACAGAAAATAATGTAATGGATATACGCTTGATTTTCTTTATAGGAGGTGAAACTGCAGAGATGCCGGGCATGTACGCCCCTAACGAGTACGACCTGGCGGGGTTCACCGTGGGGGCGGTAGAGAGGGGTCACATGCTCCCGAGGATGGACGAGATCCAAGAGGGGGATGTCGTCCTGGGCGTGGCATCATCGGGTATCCATAGCAACGGGTACAGTCTGGTGAGGAGGTTGGTTGAGCAGGAGGGACTGGACTTCAGGGACCCGTGCCCCTTCAAAGAGGGCGCCCTATTAGGTAGGTGAAGTATTGTGAAGGTATAGTTTCAACAGCCTTAAAAGTCTCCTGTTGAGAAAGTTTGAAGCTCTGAATGTAGGCCTGTTGTCATCAGACCGAGGTTGCAAAATAACCCGCTATTTTCAGACTCAGGATATTTTCACCAGACGGATACGCCCATCACAAACTAGGACGAAAATTAGCCTGCTATTTTCTAAATAGCGGACTATTTTGGAAACAAGACCAACATTTCTCGGGATATTTTCTCAACCAAATAACCCACTAATTGCAACTGCTGGCTGATGAAGAAGCAAATTAGCTGGCTAATTTGAGGACGGGCTAGTTAAAATAGTGGGTTATTTTGCAACTTTGGTCTGATGAAGACAGGCCTACTAAGGATGCTTTGTAATTGCAGAATCCACCAGTTATGTAATCATTCATTTATGCACCATCACTGATTTCTATGGTACACAGGTAGAACTACTCTGTTCAAAGTGGAAAACAATCTTAGTCACAAAGTGCCTTCATTACTTCAGGAGTGATAATTCCAAAAAGCATAAAATGTGATCGTTCCATATTAAAATTATTTGTTGGTATTTGGGGTCATCTTTTCCCCATGTGCTAACTATGAATTGGTCTACTATGGAATGACAGCATTTATTTGCCCGAATTGAAAAAAAATTTATTTGATATAATTTTATGCTGAAATCTAACTTCTTTCTTATTCATCTTTTCTTTTCAGGTGAAGCTCTCCTGACCCCAACCAGAATCTACTCCAAGACCCTGCTCCCCGCCGTCCGCTCAGGCCACGTCAAGGCCTTCGCCCACATCACCGGGGGAGGCCTCCTGGAAAACATCCCCAGGATAATGCCCGGGTCCATGGCCGTCCAATTAGACGCCTCCAAATGGGAGATTCCATCTGTGTTTGGGTGGATCTCGCATCACGGAGGGGTGGAGGAGCTGGAGATGGCCAGGACGTTTAACTGCGGGGTCGGGGGCGTGCTGGTGGTTAGGGCGGAGGATGAGGGCGCTGTGCTAGAGATGGTGCGGCGGAACGGAGAGAAGGCTTGGAGGATAGGACAGGTGGTGCCCAAGTGTGGAGGTGAGTCGGACCAACCAATTCTTCTTT
>JARBES010000126.1:14088280-14098689 GCA_030265145.1 Strongylocentrotus pallidus
CGCCCCCCCCCCCCCCCCCCCCCCTCTCCCTTGCAAAAAAAAAATACCTGGAGCATATCAGACATAAGAAATAATCCTCAAAATACACTGTATATCTAAGGCCCAAAATAAAAGATGTTGTATTGCCCTTTAGGTGTCAGAACCTGGGTCAGTCGGTCAGATTTTTTAAATTTTTAAACTCCCCCTCAAAAAAGCGACCGTCGCCGAAAAAACTCAAAACTGGGACCGTCGCCCAGATCTCGCTGGTTTCTATCTGGTGCAGTGCATGGAGTTTACCAGAGATGCCAACCTTATAGGATGGTTGTCAGTAACATTTACCACATTTTGCCGTAACAAATGGGGGTCTTTCCGGAACGCAAGACAACACAGCATATTTTCGTGCAAAAACGCACGCAAAGGGCAATACAACATCTTTTTTTACGCCTAATGAAAGAGAAAGCTCAGTTCTGGTACAGATAAAAAGTGAATCTGTGAGCTACAATGTATCTCATTGTTTGTGCATTGTCAGTTATTTTGGAAGAATATCATCTAGAATCAGTAGATTGTAACCTGAAATGTGTTGCTTTCAAATTCCCTCATACTCAAATTATGATGAGAAATACCTGGAAAGTTTGGTCCAAACTGTTTGTGTGTAGTCCCATGTATGATCCATTTTCGTGTGTGCAGTGCATGGGATTTCAATGAAACTGAGTCAATTTTGTTTCTCATTTTGATCATTCCAAAACCCGCACCTTCTCAATTGTTTCCTGATAGTTTCATTCACAATGTAATTGCATTACCAGGTCCCCTTTGCAAGTTTGCATAAAACTTGCCACTGATGGTAACTTTTCCATCAGTATTAACTACCATGGCAACATCACTCAACAGCAAATCAAATCAATGTTTCTGTGTTAGTTACCATTGATGTTGAAGTTACCATCGATGGTAAGTTTTATGCAACAAGGCCCTGTACTATTACTAGCATGTAGTATGCACATGGGAAAAAAATTGATCTATTATAATTATTTAAAAAATGCATTACAAGTGTAACAACAGAGAAGATCGAAATGAAGGATGCGAGTATACAAAATTATAACTCATTGAAAATTCTTTGTATCCTTTCTAATACCCCTTTCATAGTCCTTCTTTCGGAGTCACACCAATGAAAATAGCCGATATAATTTGCTTCATAAATATAAACAAATTTGAAACCACCGCTTTCCCGCACGTGCCATTCATACTGCCGGTGTACATGTTATTCACTCGCTGTGGCGAGCCTTGGTCGGAAGTGAAGAATTATTGCGCAATCACTCGTTAGCTGGCTCACACTTAGATTTTGGATTCAGCAGAAATCCATGGTACTTCTGATTCATTAAATTTGTTAGTGATCAGTTTTTAATATTGTTTTGTTCACCATTATTATTTTCATTATCATTATATAATTTTCAATAATTATATTATCATAATTTTGATGTTTTACAAAGCTTACTATTAATGTAAAATACAAATAAAACGAATCAATTAAAGCCCGCGCCCCATCTTCATGTAGCTAGCAGCATGTTCAAACAAATGTGCATGCACATTGATCAACAAAACGTCAACCAACACAGCTACATGTAGCTGCTAGCTGGGTTCCGAAAAAGCGGGCATACACTAGCTTTAGCCAGAACAAGATAACACCCTTTGACTATTTTCATCAGTGTTTTTCCCCTTGTTTTTCTCCCGAACCCATTCAAAGTGGCCGTTTCATTGGAGTCACACCGACAGAGAGAGAATTTCATCGCCTATTTCTTTTATTTTTATCAGCTATTTCTCCTCTGTTGTACCATTCACAGTGGCCGTTTCATCGGATGTGTCCGATGAAAATCAGGCCGCTATGAAAGGGGTATAATTTCGGGCAATCATATTTTACATCACTTCCGAGGAACTACATTGTCAAAATATACTAATTTGCATCAGCCATTATCTGGCCCTAGAAAAGAGAACATGAAAATTGTAGGGAAGGCCGGTACATGAAGTTGATTAATGAAAAAGCCAACAACAAAAAGAAAAAGAACAACAAAAAACGGGGGTTTCGAGGAAAAGTTTTGGCAAACATAAATATCCCCTCCTTCGAATCAATCCTTCACAAACATTTAATTAAATGCTATTAATTTTCATCATTTACTAATGATATTCAGAAGTAGTCATCCATTGGCATTGTGAAAGAAACTGTTCTGCTGATATCGACAAAAGCATACTAAACTTTAGCCTACATTTGAAACACGGCTAAGTAGAGTAGGGTCCACCACCTAATATGAAGCATCAGGTGTCTACCTCTTCCTTCCCGTAATTTTTTTTTATTTCCACAACTACTGTAAATGAATGAACAAAGTAGTTTCATTAAATCAACTTGTTCATTCATTTTCATTAAATCCATTCATTTTGCACCAGAAATTGGTCATAAGGCATACATATTTCTCATCATATTTGTTTACTGACAGGGAGTGACAGCGCTTGGAGTGTAACACATTTTTTTTGTTATTAGACTTTGCTAATACATTCTTCCATATGAGAATAAAATAATGAGAAACTTGAAAGCTCATCAATCATATTTCATCTTTAATAGAACCTCAACTTTCTCTTGTACAAGATATACACAATAGTTTAACTACAATGATTTGAAAAGAAATATTTACTGTGAAACCAGAAACTTTTGTGGAGAGAAGCGGTGGCCTTCCTTGCTGCATTTGACATTTGCGAATTGCCATGCATCTAGATACATCCCTCACAAAATAATCTATATATCGACAGCATGAGAAAAAAGCCATCAGATACAATATTGTAAAAAAATATAATATACCACCAACCGGTATCACAAAGTATACCTGCCAGCTTTTGCGCTGGTGAACAAAGCATTTTTTTCATGAAGTAGTAAGCAATTGAAGGGCATAATTTGACTTTCATGATTCTGGACTCCTCATGAAATCACAAAATAAAAGAAGTAATCATTTCAGCCTTTTTACTGATAAATTCCTGATTTTTAAAGTCTATTTCTTTTTTCAAAATAATGAATTTGTCAGAGTCTTTTCCTTTTTCAAACTGTATGTTCATTTCACAATTGCCATTGCTAACTACTGTGATCATATTATCGTTAACGTCTAACATGACCATCAACTTTGTTTGAGAAGGTTTAGAAGACAACCATTGACTAAAACCTAATACCTATTTTTACATGAAACTTGAAAGCTACAGAGATGCCCATCAGAATATAATTTTCTCATTCTCACCTGTTGGGGAAACTGGCCGCCAACTGCACTAACTGCACCACCAGCTCCACCACCGGCGCTTCCGCCACCGGCGCCACTGCCTGGTGCACCACTGTACGTCCTATTGCCAGCATACATAGGGTTGGGGAACATCTGAGGTGACATGCCCGAGTACTGGCGTCCTCCATATTGACTCGGATAGGGTCCAGGAGGGCCACCGGGGTAGGGCCTCTTCTGCATAGGGCTCTGACCATCGGGCATCATTCCCATCTGCTACAAAAATTGCAGAATGGAGAGGGATTTAGTTTTGGAAAGCTCGGGAGGTGGGGGGTTTAAAAAAATATAAGCAATTCATCTAAAAGACAATTCTTACTTCCTAATGAAGGGAAGAAAAAGAAAATAATGTGAACAATATTGAGATAGAAATTATAAAAAGACCACAAAAAAAATTATTACACGGTAGTGCAATATAATACATTCCCATTGCAATGAAAAATAACTTACAAGTATAAATAAGTACTCCAAGTGATTATCAAATGTATACAAAAAAAAAAAAAAAAAACAACGTAAGCATAAGGAATAGTAAAATAATTTTCTGGGGGTGGGGGGGGATATAAGACTATGAGATGTCTACTGTTACAAATCATTTCAATTATTTGTGAAACATTGCCAGAAGGTGTAGTTTAATCATCTAGATACCGGTAGTAGATTCATTGCACAATAAACACAGACAACTACATGCACACACTGGAGGGAAAAAAAAATTGAAATATGCTTGAACCTTTATGACCCCCCTCCAGAGTCCAAACCCCACATGAAAATTCAGTCAAAGAACATTCTTTATTCATCATACGATGTATCGACTATCAAACAATAAAATTAAGGAATGCATGCGCTTTGCTCCCAGCAGGTGGGTGGGAGGTGGCACTGTTCAGCTGTTATTGTGATCTCCATAAAATATTGGCTGGCCTTCAAAGAAACACCATCACTCTCTCAATTCGGGGGAATCCCCTTCCCAGCCAAGTGAAAGAAGAAAAAAAAAAGAGGTGAGACTAGTAATGTTTTGCTTGTAATTGGATAGAACCTCCAACCACAAGCATTGTTAAGTCCATTCATAAGAAATCTCATTGTTGACATAGGTTGTTCAGTGTATAGTGTATACAATGGTTGTGGGATTATCTGCACTTGTATTCTTCTTTCACCTTTCTTGGAAGTAGGCACTAGAGGTGGGAGGGGACATGATGGAGGATCAAATAAACTTTTAATTTTCATATAAACTAAAAATTATTTCTGAATCCGTCATCTCACTATTTTACCCTGTACGTGTACCTGTAGGTATTAACAGAATCTTCTACATGTATGAGAAATCTTTCAGTGCAACCAGGCATGAAGCCATGAAATACATTTTAATTGAAGCAGAATATGAAACAATTCAATACAAATTTGAGAATTGTCAAGGTGGAAGAAAGATCATCATCACTACATGAATTGCAATTTTAATATTTCCTTTTCACAGGGCTGAACTCTTTCTCTTTCTGTTCTCTTGTATTTCATCATTTTTCTTTTCCCCAAGAATATATTCTGTCAACTCTGTCCTTGCAGTATTTCATCCTAAACAAATCATTTCATGCTCTCTTCTTTTAATTTTATTTCACAAATTAGATCTCTTTTGATATAACTGGTTTAGTACAGGGAAAGTTGACGGATGTTTATTAGCAATCTTAAATAATGCTCGACTTTTCTTCTCATTTTGAAAATCGGCATATCTCATAATACTGCATTACTGTATGCCCTATCTCTCTAATCTCTACTCATTGTATTTTAACATTCTCATACTAAACATTTTTCGTAGATATAGTCAGACTCATTATGAATTAATAAATTTAATAGTATATCCATAGACTACACTCACTACAGTGATAGATAATTCTTTCAATATTTTTTATTGCTAATTTTCTATTCAAGCCAGGGCCTTTAAGGAGGGCTCAACGTTATCAGGCACGAGTAAAATATGGGTAACCATACTAACCAAAATCATCTTAGTCCCAACAACTTGAACTTTCAAAAGATTCAGAAAATAAAGAATTAATTTTTTTCCTTTGCACATTGCGCAATGAGTACAACCACATGTGTGTTTTAAATGGAATATGTTTTTGTTTATGCATAAAAACACATTCCATTTGCTGTTTGAAAACGATCTGTCTGGATAACCACCAGTCTTCACTCTGTAGATGTACTCATTGCACAACGTACAAAATAATGTTAACTCTTCAACCTGTCCCAACAAAAAAAACCTGTAACAGTTTGCCACCTCCTCTTTTCATTAAATAAGATTGGATCACATAATTTTACACCATTGCATACAGCTCTTAGTAATACTGCTTCAAACAGTAATAGTACGATATTGATACTGTCATATAAACACGGTTACTATTACAATTCAACAACAAAAATCAAAGATGAGTTTTAAACACCACTGCACAGTGAACACTTTCCAAAGTGCTGCCCAGCCTGCCCGCGCCCCTAGCCCAAACGAACCAAAGCGAGAATGTGATGTACCTGACTACGTTGATACGGGCCCATCGGATGTTGCATATGGCCTCGATTGGGCCACTGTGATTGATAGGGACTGCCTTGTCCCATCATCCCCATGGAACCATCGGGTCCTTTTCCTGCATTTACATCACCCTGTCCTGCAAAATTCCCAGAAAAATTATGACTTGGGTGCTTTTGTCCTTGTAAAAGTTGTGAAAGAGTTGGAGCTGTGCTCGATATTCGGTCTCCCGGACCGTACGCTCGCGGATTATGTGAGCCGGCATAACCACCCGCACTGCCCGGGCCCATCGGCGACACCATTCCACTTCGATTAGACATATTCGGGTATCCTGGTCTGGAGCTCATATTCCCATCAAACTGATTATATGCGTTTGTGTGTGCCATGGCTTGGTTGGGGGCTCCAGCACCAGAGTTTGCATTTCCTGTCACACCAGGTCCGCCATGTTGGTTCATTCCATAACCTCCATTGTTCCTATTTCCAAAATATCCACCACCATAACCATCTTGACCAAAAGACGCTTGTTTATTACCACTACTATTCTCCATGTATTGAGGTAAAGCAGCACCGCTAGAAAACGGATCAACGTTTGGACTGGGCCCGTTGTACGAGCCTGCGTTGGGGCGACCCGCTTGCGGAAGCACGCCGTCTGACTGGCCTGTTGAGTTGCAGTTTGGCGTCTTTGTCACATTACCATCCTTCGACATATTCATCGATTGCTGACCATGAGAATCCATAGAATTATTAATTCTTACTCCTCCTTGCCCATCAGCTATAGGACCCGGTACTCCTCCGTGTCCTCCGCCGCTGCTGGGGTCATGAGGTTGCGTTCCCTTCCCGGTTGTGTTGAATTCAGAAGGCCTGTCTGCATTTTCCATTGTGTCGTCTCTCGCTTGTTGGACACGGCCCAGTGCTGTAATTTCTTCATCACAATTGACATTTGCAGCAACCTCTGTTGCCATGCTGTTCTACGGAACACAAAGCTTGAATGTGCGTTCCATTGGGCGCCAACCCCAATGTTCCATTACTAACAAGAAAACATAGATATCAGTTTGTGCGCTTCTTCGATCCGCACACGTGTTTTGTAAGTGCGATTTAGAGAATAACATAGAAAACTTAGTCTACCATCGGGAAGTCCTTATCACGCGCATATATTCCCTTATTTATTGTAGGAGCCTATGGAACTGTATTAGGTGAATTTGCAAAAATTTTGTAACGAAAATTCATGCGCCGAGGGGTATACATTTCATTGAAAATGATGTGTTTCTCATTTGTTCTACCCCCCTTTTCATTCTTGATAAATAATCAAATTCACATAAAGTCACACAGGTGACAATGGGTGCGTAAGATCGGACTGTTCTCCAATTATTTGAGAACTAATTCCTTTTGCCTCGCTAGGACACTGCATTCCACGGCGGTAGACAGTCCCAGGCATTCTTTTCATCCTGCTTTAGCGGAGCTATTCCGTGCACTCCCTCCGGAAATTACAAAAGTGCACTGCATTGACAAGACAGTGTGTATTTGCTATTTATCTTATAATCAAAGTAAAGCTAACCAATTATTCAATGTAACCTATGGATATCATTTCACATAATTAACAATTTCTTCTTAAAATCAAAGTTTTGGGAAAGTGAGCGGAGGCCTGTGGAGGGAGTGAGTGCGCTGCCCTCAGCTATCGGATTACCAGCGAGTAATTGAACACTGACGTCAGCAAGGCCGCATTTCTATTCGGTCTTTTGTTTGTAGTCGCTGTGCCCCAGTACCGTGTTTCACAGATGAATTATTTGCGATTTTCTTTTTTTCATTTATCCCGCCGTTTCCTCGGGCCGACCTCTGAAGCAATCTCATGCTCTCAAATCTCGATAACCACCAATGGGATGAGAGGACTATTACTCCAAGTTTTACGGGAAAATGCTCCGCGCATGAACATAGCGAATTCAGCAAGGTTAATTAAACTACGCTGTCGTGGCAGGATGTTGCTATTTTTACTATTTAGGAGTCATAGCCATGGAAATATACGAGTAAAAAGCAAGAAAATACTGAGCTCCATGATAACACGTATGGTGTACCAGTAGAAAATACACCAATAGTATGCAAATATCCTATATTTTTACTGCTCTGAAACTATGTTGAATACCATACTTAGGCCCCAATTGAAGTAACCAGAAAAATATATCATTATTTCAGTTCGAAAATGAAAGGAAACCAATGATAACTATAGTGAATGAGAACTTCCTCTATTTATTCAGATATTCGTGAAATAAATATACAAACAAAATTCGAACAAGAGCGAGACCAAGAGACATATCATTGAATACTAATATGTAATAAATATTCAGGCCTATTTTTAAGAATTGATGGATCAATTTAGAAAACCTTCCCCATCCCCTCTATATTCATTTAAAAAAAGTAAACAGTGTGTGAATTATAATCAATTTAGAATGTAATAAAACTTTGCTTTGTGTTCATCGAGACATCTCAGAAATTCATTTGAAGAGGGAAAAAAGGGAACCTTTCTGCATTCGATGTTATAACCTCTGTGTTTTCTACCATAAGCTGATTTAACACCAAAATTATAGTTGTCTCAGTTCAAATTCTTCTTTGAAAAATTATATCATTAGATTTTATCATCACCCCAAATTTGTGATTCATTCCGTCTTCCTATATTCTTACTTATAAAAATGCTCGATCTGAAAAATTAGCCCATGCAGAAGCACGGGCAAAAGTAAAAAAATCAGGTGTGCACATTTTTTGTTTCTCATGAGCAATGGAGCATAACAAAATAGCCACGTGGATATATGCAACAGTGCTTTTAAAGATGAATGAGGGTAACTTATTAAATTACTTTTAACAATAAATAGATTTGCTTATGAAAGATGCATATGAAGCCTATTCATTACAAACATGGATTATACGCAACTGCATAAATCAAGTTAACTTTCAACCAATGAGAAGGGTGCAATTTATCAAGGCCTGATGTTCGATTTTTTTTGTTTCGCCAGAGACCCTGGAAGAAAAGACAGGATTTTTTTCTTCTGATTCTTTATTTACCGTTTCCTTCTTTGTTTTCCTACTCCCTCTTCTTCTTTCTTCTTCTTCTTCTTCTTCTTCATTAATTCAAATTTCATCACAGTTTGAACAACAAACCCCCCAAAAAAGAATAAAACAGAACAAAACAAAACAAAAACTGGGTACATTACATCTAATATAAAACGTAAACTGTTTGGAATTTTAATCAAAATGGCTAAACTGGATAAAGATCTACCTTCAACCGCTTGAAAAGAGCACTGACAGAGCTATGATATTTTCATGTAATTAATCATGAGTTTCGTAAACCCACGTGAGGGTTGAAGATTAATTGTCTTAAAATCATTTCGTAGAATGAACATCTTCCAGTGATTTTATTTATTTGTTTATTTATTCATTAATTTTCTAGATTCATTTTAATGAATTCTGCAAATTCATTAAAAGGCCCACAATCCTGTGTTGTATGTGTATGCAATTCCATTAAGTTTTCCAGAATGTGGTTCATTCGGAAATCATTTAAGTTCTCTTTATTTTTCAATATATTCAAAATCATAGAACGACGCATGAAAAAAGTTATTTGCAAGAAAATAGTTCCAGCGATTTAATTGATTGGTATCGAAAAGATCGTTGACCTTTTACGTCACATCAATACCATTGTCTTATGCGCGCCTTTGATGTTTACCGACATTCTCCGAAAATGGATCAGGCGCGCGCCGTCCTTTGACTACGCGTACCGACAAATTCATTCACAAAAACAATAACATTGATAGGTCAACAAACTTTATATCTTTGGCACAGCCAAGATTTTTACTTTCTGGTCCATTCTGGAGTAAGAAATTTGTCTTCGGGGAGACCATATTCCTGTCATGGACTGATGAAAGAAATTAAATATTAAGTTGGCATTTAGGGGATTCAGGCCTCGCCTGTGGATAAACCCAATTTATTTGCTTCATCTTCACCATATCTTGTATAATCTTCAGCTGTGCTTTGCGAGTAAGCATGATTTTGTTTCATTCATATTATTTTCCCCTCATTAATTCTCTCATGATCTTTAAGTCCACTTAGTCCACCTCCATGGTCCACCTGAATGGTTTTAGTTGAGAACAAAGGCATAAGAAAAGGGATTACTAAAATAAAAAGTGAACCTTAATTTAGGGGGCGTGGTTGTTATCTAATTTGCTTTAGATTTTAATCGTATTTTGGTTTTAAAATATGTAAACATTTTCTTTAAAGTAACCAGCTATTAATTGTTTTATTTAATAACTAAAAATTAGGCATATTTGAAAAGAGCTTCTGGTGATATTGTTCTTCACTGAGTGAACAGGGCTGATTTGTGAGAATTTTCAACGGCCGTCATGAAAGAAAATTACAAGTGTAGGCATTCCTGATTTTACCAATATTCAGAAATACCGATGGAAGATAAAAATGAGATATTATGTGCTATATATTTGTAGAAAGAATGAACATATGCATTGAAAATGATACGAAAGACAGTAATTTATTATTTTGCATTTAGCGTGGGAAAATGGGCAAAATTATGAATATTGTTTCCCAACTTCGCACCACATCTGTCTTTCTCTCTGTCTCCCCCCCCCCTCTCC
>JARBES010000126.1:14169205-14180758 GCA_030265145.1 Strongylocentrotus pallidus
TGGGGCGTCTAGAGCCCTAAGAAGAATTATGTACACATTGCATTGACCAAACACCTGTTCCAACACATTGCATTGACCAAACACCTGTTCCAGTAGTTTCCACGAAAGGGACATTTGTCACAAGCCACATATTTCAGACAAAAGGGAATACACTATTCAGGTAACGGACAAGAAGGCTCCTACTTGTTTTGTTTCAGAACTAGTTATCTTGACAGCATAACCTTTGTTACATGGAAAAAAAGGATTTGTACCAAAGGTGTAAGCTCTTTTTTGTTGGTTTTTCACTGATGAAATATACATGAAAGATCGGCATAGAGAGATAGCTCTTACATGTAAACCCATAGAGAGGAATTTTGTATCGACAGAGGTCAAAGGTTATTACGATTCCAAGAAAATAGGAACCAACTTGGGGCACATTAGATGTACAATAGTACAAAAACATGAGACACACTCATGTGTAACATTCGCACAGATAAAAAATTTCAGGGAACAAGCCAGGGAAGAGTACCACAGAGGCATATCACCCCGATTCTCTTCTCTTTGCGGACATCTTTTATTTAATTTAATTTGAAGCAAAATTATTTTCTGAAACGATAATTATTATTCTTGACATCTATTTCATCAATTACATGTACGAAACCCCCTTTATTCTTAGGTTGGCAAATCAACTACACTTGATCTGGTTGTCAGAACGATGCAATGCTATAAGTAGACTTAGATGCTATACTATAGTGAAGCATGTGACCCCATCCCTCCTTTTTCCGTGCATGTCAATGAATATTTCCACTAACTGTAACAGGAAATTCTGAAATTATATGTCTCAGTGATCAAATAATGATTGGACTCCTATCCTTCAGCCGGAAATGTTGTATTCAGTTTGTCAGTTCCATGTGAAATCTAATCTCCAAACAAAAGTAACTACATGTATGTGTTCCATGTCCGACCTCCGACTTTATTCTGAATGCCAGTACAAATTTGACTTCTACCTAGGGCTGGCTAGTGAGTATTGGTCATCACCCAAATAGCTAATCCCACAAACAGGACGCAGAAATGCTGCAAAAATAATTCTTTATCATATATAGTCATGCGATGAAAGGTATCTATGATACGACTCGCAGATAAATGCAATCAGATAACTCTTCGTCGACTCACTCGTACTCACAGCATCTTTAAAATTAAAAAAAAATTAAATTCCAGTCGACACTTGGTATAAAAGCCAGTAATAAAACCATTACTGTTGCATTGCTTGTCAGAACACTAGTGTTCCCCAATTGTAATCACCACCTGCAAAAGGTGTCTATGCCAAAGGAACAAGCACTGTATGCAACTTGTACATGTCTTGCATTCAACACTCAGCTACGCATCAACAGCTCTGCGACTGCAACCTCTTTCATAACACTCTTCACTACAGAGATAGAATAGACTAGATAGTGTAGAATAGAAAACATGCAATTCTGATTATTCTGAACTGGAGAAAGAAGATGAAATCTCTATTGAGAAATTAACTTGCAATAATTAAGATCAGAATTCAACATATCGCTCCAATTTTCAAATATAATAACTGGAGTCATGTATGCTTTTGAATAAAATTTTGAGAGAATTTTGGAAAGCCAAACATATTTCCTCCAACTTACTAAGCGTAAATTTGGGGTCCTTGCATTTCAGATTACGATAGTAATTTGATGGAAGTTAAAACGATGAGCAAAGCCAAGGTATTTGGTCCTTCGTTGTCCTATATGTTACCAAGGATATACACAACTAAAAGATATTCAGGGGTGAAGGCGAGCACCAAAAAAAAAAAAAGGGTTTCAGGGGGAAAAAATGGCATCTAACGACATTCTCCCCACTTTGAGTAAGAACATTTTGAAAAAAATCAAGAAAACTAGGGAAAATAAGGGAAAAAATCAGGAAATAGGGGTAAAATCAGGAAGAAGAAAAAAAAGTCGAGAGAAAAAAAGAAAAAAAAGTAGGGGAAAAAAAATAATTAAAAAAATCGCTAGCGTCACTTTCCTCAACTTGTCAGATCCAAGCTCTACAATATGGCTGCCAACTTGATGGAATTAGCAGATAGATACTGCAACATCTGATATGAGTAACCAGGGGTGATAGAGAGCATTAACAAAACAAAAAAGGATTCAGGGAGAAAAAATGGTATGTAACAATATACCCCCCTCTTGAGTAAGAAAATTGGGGAAAAATGGAGAAAAATCAGGGAACATAGGGGTGAAATCAGGAAGGAAAAAAAAAAAAAAAAATCGGGAAACCGATTTAAATCAAGTAATTATCTGGTAACATATGAGACAAAACACCTTGGACTTGCACACAGACACTTTCTCCAGTTCAGACAGACAGTCTTAGGTCTCCTAGGAGACCATACGTACCTCCATCTGCATCATGCTATCCTCCTGCTGTCTCCTCATCATGTCCTGCTGGAGTCTGAGGTCATCCTGCTGGACCTGACGACGTCTCAGGACATCTTCCTGCTGCTGCCTGAACAGGTTCTCCTCCTGACGCCTTCGCTCGTCTCGCTCGTTGCGCCTGCAAATAGATAATTAATGGTTGCTTGCGATTAGTCGACTTCTAGCTTGCATCTAGCCATCTACCCAAACTAATCTTTCCCTGGTGAAATGGTGTTAAAGGCCCACTGTACTACTTGCTCCCTCTTTATAGAAAACAATGCCTAATTGGTGACCATTGGTCCCCCATGATCCTCTTTTTCTTTTGTTAATTGAGTGACCTTCCTGGGTGGTCTAATCCCTCCTAGCCAAACTAGTAGAGATAGGCTTTAAAACGTACTGTTTTGCTTTGCCTTGTTACACTGAAACTATAACACCATGACTAGAAAACAGTAAAATACAAAATGGGACTGGCCAAACAACTACCTGGTTATTATGAAATCTTGTAGAATCAAATGTTTGAAGACGTCTTCAATAAATCAACATTTGTATATTACAATTACCCATGCATAAGTCACTACAGTAAGATTTTCCCAAAGTCTAGCCATCCAATTCAACTTTGCAAAACGGGTTATTTACGCTTCATAAGTCAAATTTTGCATAATTAAAAATATTTTAATGGTCCTAACAGATTCTAATATGCAGAGTTTACTATGTTTGAAGGGGATTTCACAAACTTCAAGGGAATGAGGGCTCCTTGCAACCTATTTATTATAACTTTTCTCCACAATAATACTTTCGCCATGATAAAATACATGGTGCTTGCACACCTACTTGTAGGACCAGACAAACATGCAGCCTATGAGTGTACTTTAGGCACTTACCTCATTTCAAATTCCCTACGTTGCTCCTCAAGGCGTTGAAGTTCTTCCTGGCGACGCATGAGCTCTGAAAATAAATAGAGGGAAAATGTAAATGTCGTTCAATCCTTAACCATTAACTAATTATTCAGAAATTTAATGTGCCTAGAAGGAAAATTGAAATATGACAACTGCAACCCTTTCTTTCTTCATTTCTTTTAATACAAGTTCAATATACGTGTACAACAGTTGTATTTCTCACATAAAATCTTTCTTTTTTTCAATGACTTTACCACCATCACATGCTATTCCCATAATGGAAGGAAAATTGAAATATGACAACTGCAACCCTTTCTTTTCCCCTTTATTTCTAACAAGTTCAATTTACGTGTACAACAGTTGTATTTCTTACATAAACCAAATTTTTTCAACGACTTTACCACCATCACATGCTATTCCCAGCATGGTAGGGTCCATCATATACAGCATATTATGTTGTTTCTACATACCTTGCCGCATAACAATGGCCTGATGCTCGGTCTTGGCGATTTCCATCTCGTCCATGACCTTCAGTCTGGAGTCGTCAATGTTCTTTTCCAGCTGGTCTCTCTTCATCTTTTCCTCATCTTCCAGGGCCTTCATCCGCTGCCCCCACTCATACTCGAAGCTTCCTGGCTGGGCGAAGCGAGGAGGCTGCTCTCTCTCCCGCTGATATTCTCTGTTCTTCATCATGTAGCGCTCTTGGTTACCGTCCTCTTCGTCCTTCTGTTCCAGAGGTTCTACAGTGACGGGGAATGGAGACCTGAAAAAACAACCAAGTAATGCCATGTTAATTCTTTATCATTTTACTATACTTTTTTCAATACTCTTCCATGTCTCCAAATGCCCGAGTGTACCTTTTATTGACATAATGTCCACACATTTGCATTTGATTTCCAACTGAACTACAATTCACCTACATCTCCTAAAAGTTTACTTTTAAGATTCATTTCATGGAACACTAGCTGAAGTTTTGTTGAAAAATTAATGCATAACAAAAATTTCTTTCACTGATATCTCTGGGTTTCTTTTTTCTCAAAGTGACAGATCCACTGAATTTTCTGTTCCAAGAGCACACTTACACTGTCAACAGGAAAACTCCTTGACCGATTCTGTTCAATGCATTCTGTGCGCCAGGCTTGCGAGAGAACTCCACGATTCCATTCTTGGTTGCACGTCCTCTGTCATCTACGATCACAATAGCCCTCTCTACCTCCCCGAACATTGAGAATGCCTGTTCCAGAAGTTCGTTTGATGTGCTGGGTGGGATGTTCTTCACTCGCAGTGCTGCTCCATGTGTGGCAAAACGAACTCTGATGGTACGGTTCTTCTGTTGGGTGCCATCTAGGGCAGCTTTAGCAGCTTCTGCATTTAATCTTGTATCCTGCATTGGAGATAAAAAAGAGGAGTTATGAAAATGAGTTTCAAATAAGACAAGTAGAAAATGGGTCAAGATGTGGGTTAGATCAAGTATTTTTAAACTAAACCTGTGACCTATAATCGGATTAGGGGCTGATTGTACATGTAGGTCAATCAGGTGACATTGGATAATAAATTCTGATCGCCAATCAATGAAAATGATCGGGAAAAGAAAAGAAAAAGAAAAAGCTGTTTTTTCCCATATTTGCAGCGGGACCGAGTTAGCCCTGATTCTTTGACATTAACCCTGTAACCGATCAGCGGATCGGGGGTCGATTGTTCGCTAATCAGGTGAAATCGGATAATAAATTCTGATTGCTGATCAATGCAATAAAAATGATCAGATTTTTTTTTTTTTAATGCCGACCCATCGAGCCGCATTTACAAAGACGTTCCTTATTCTCGGACCAGCGCCCCGTACGGATGATCCTTATTCTTGGACCAGCGCCCCTACTGCTATTCGTAATCCTACCTTAACCCTAAAATTCAATCATACCGGACAACTCGGCCCCGTATTCGCATCGGGCCGAGTTGTCCCCGGGTCAAACCGAGTCCCATGTCAATTCATCATCAAATTCATGATCTTTGTCATTACAAAACCATCATCAACAAATAACTATTATCATCATCATCATATTTATCATCTGATCATAGGTAAACCTACCAATCGTATGAAACCAAAACCTTTTTGGCTGTTCAGGAATGTTTCAGACACTTCACCATATTTTTCAAACATCTTTTTGAAATCAGATTCTGAGATGTCATTGGCAAGATTGCCGACAAAAAGACGACACCGCCCTGTAAACTTCTTTTCCGTTCTTGGTCCTCCATCAAATTCTGGAAGTGGGTTAAGTGCGTCATTTCCTTTCTGATAGTCTTTACGGTTTCCCCCTTGATATGGAGGTCTGTTGTTGTGGCGTTTCTCACCGCCAGATTGATGCTGATGCTGTGGGCCGCCTCTTTGACTTTGACCACCTTCTTGCTTGATGGGCTGCTTGGCCGGTGTTGAATTTGAACTACCCTCACCGCCTCCTTTACTGTCATTTCCACGATTATTCATTTGAAAATTGGTCCTTTTTTGTCCCTGGTTTCCTCTCGGTTCGTTTCTGTTCGGCATTTCGAATAAATTGTGAATAAATAACAGATGAGAAGGGTACTAATTGATAAAAGAAATGTCACTTTCCAAGATACACGCAGTGCAATGGAGCTGGAGACAAATAAAATGGCGAGACGCGGTGTTCGGGTTTTTGCGTGAACTATCGGATGTTCTCGGGTACTTCCGGAAAATAATATATTTTTAAGTTTGTTTAAAAATGATTAATAATTTGATAGTTTCAGACATCTAGATCATTATAAATATACCTCTTATACATTATATTTTCGTTTTCAAACTATAGAATTAGTACTTATTAACAAATATTTTATTATTTATTTTCCGAAATACTGCGTCATGGTTCGGATTTTACGGAAACTTCGCACGTGCGTACTTTTTATTGTCTCTTTATGTCATAGCGAGCTAGTGACGCGATGTAGTAAACTGTACATGGTGCTCGCACTCGCGATCGCGCATCCCATTCGATATCGCATCCCAGGTTCGTTTTTCTACGAATATGTCCGACGTGTACATTTTCATGTTTGTTTTTAACAGAGAAAATTGAGATGAAAGAATGAAACCGCAGCCACCCATTTTGAATTTTATAAGGTGAGTAGAATTTTAGTTGTAACTTAACCAAGGAGTGAAGGACAACCGTAAGCTTAACTTCATCATTTTTGCCTTTGGAAAGTTTGAAGTTCTTGGAGTTGGACTTGATCTTGATGATCGATTGTCATGATTGGGGGGCATTTATTTGTGCCTCCATTTTTAAAAATAAATAATTTCATAAATAATAGTAATCATTTTCTAGGCATATCGAATACGGAAAATGCCATTGGTGGGGGAAGGGGGCCGGGGAGGAAGAGGGGGATGTCAGGACACTTTACAAATAGGAAGGCTTCTTCAATCTTCTCTTTAGTTTTGCCTTCGGCTTCGCCGGATATTTATCTGATGAAGGGGTGACAAAACTCAAAATTTCGCGGAGATTTTGATGATTGATATATTAATTATTAGCGATATTCGATTCATGATTTCTCATATTCTACACAAATTTTTTATTTCAATTATTACCAAATGGATGGCAAAGTTTTCGAAAATTTATCGTCCGGAGAAAATCTACCGCGATCTAAAAATTTGATGTCGGATCGGCATGTTTGAGTTTGACTCTTAAAAGTCTTAGAACTTAGAAGATTCATGTAATATTGCGTGTAAATTTCTTCAAACTGCTGGATTAGTAAATTAGATCGACTGTCTGGATATAACAACTTGTCTGGGTGCGTGATCAGTCAAGATTATTATTGAACCACTTTTCCCTTTCATTTTCATCACAGGGCGAGGGTCAAGTGTTTTCAGAAAGAGATGTCAGGGTCTAGTCTGCAGTCCAATATCTTGGTGTAATTATGGAACAAGCAAGCAAAATTTATGAAGAATTGGAGGATGCAGATGATGCAATTCTTGGAGAAGATGAAGTCTGTAAGCTTCAATTATCTGAAGATGATGCACTGCAAAAGAAGCCACAAGATGATGAATCAAAGCCAGGAGAGGAAGAGCAGAGGGATTCTAATGAAATAGCAAGTGATAGTATTAGCCATGTTGAAGAAACGTCTGGCCAGGATGTAGGTGCTGTTACTGTAAGCAATGATGATACTAATGAATCTACTTTTCCCGGGAAAGCCCCTGAGGTTGGACAATCACAACCAGAGCTGGTGGCGGCGATGGATGTACCAGTTCCGGATGTGGAGGACAAAGCAAAGGTCGATGCTGAACAAGAGTCAGGCACATTGGTAGGAAATTCCCCGAAACCTGATTCCTCCAACCAAGGTGGAGAGGAAGTGCAAGAGCCCTTGACAGAAGCTGCTCAAGATTCTGTCAAAGAGTATGAAGAGGAGGGACAGTCTGCTTCCTCTGAGCAAAGCCTAGAAAAAAAAGGAATTACTGAAGAACCTTCAGAAATTCCAGGGTTTATAACAGATGTGGAAGATGGTGTGCAGGTTGGTGCTGACAAAGATGCTGTACTTAGTGAAAGCGTTTCCCCTCCGTCTAGCTCAAAAAATCAAGAAGAGGAACCATTGGCTGCTTTTACAATGGATGATCAAGGATCGGGCGAGGGGCATGATCGGATTGATAAAGATACACCTGGTGAGCAGGACATGGCCAAAGGGGATGGTCCTGAGGGATCTTCTGCAGTGCAGATGATGTCTGAGCAGGAAGAGACAGAAATATCTGCAATGGAAGAAGTGGCAGAGAGAGGTGATGAGGGCTGGTCCGAGGACATCACTGGTGATAACCCACCACTTGATTCTCAACCTCATGAAGACTCTCTTCAGGAAACTACTGAACCTATTGAAAGTGAGCCAGCAAGAGAATCTGGTTTGGATGCAGAAATGGACACCTCTGAACCATGTCCTGATGGAGACAAAGAAACAGACGTTGATGAGAGAACAGTAGAGATTCAAGAGGCCGGGGGAGATGCACCGAGGGTGGATGATGTTGAAGGGTTTCATGATGGGACGGATGAAGGAGGTCAGTTAGGAACCGATTTGAATGAGGAAGATGAAAGAGTCCTGGATCAGCAAATGACTGATGATATTGAGGGTGGTGGCGATGTAGGGGACGAGGGCGTTGATCATAATGAGCAACCACTGACTACCCAAGAAGAGGATCAGCTACTTTCAGAAGACACTCAAAATGAGTCTATTCAGCCCCCAAGTCAGTGGGAAGAAAGCCTTGCTAATCAAGATGCAAATCTATCTTGTGATGAACCTATGGACACGAGTGAAGGTGAAGGGGGCACAGGGGCAACTACCAAGGAGTCAGATGATGGTAACGTAGGAAGTGCCATGGAAATGAGCGATAACATGATAACTAGTAATACTACCATTTCGGAACTTGAGGATAGCGGTCATAACCAAGCGCTTCCTGCTGAGGGGTCTGCTCATGCCGAAAACATCACGTCTGGTGCTGAAGCCCTTGTGAGAGACGGTGAGTCTAACATTGAATCCAGTGTGCAGATCAAGCAGGAAATCCTGACTGAGGTCATGACCGAAGTGCAGGCCGACACCGAGGCTGAACCTCTCCAAGCTGCTGAAGATGGTAGCACTACCAGCAACCCTGTCCTGGAGAAAGACCAAGACCAAGACGTGAAGCCTCCCAAAGCAGAACTTGACAGCATCTTGGACCAGGCCCAATCCAAGCAGACATCCCTGGGGCTGGGGGAGGCAGAAAGTACCCCTGCTTCACAGGCAAAGAAGAGCAAGGGCTTCAGTATCACAAGCATTGTAGGAAGGCTCTTTGATAAGAAGGAAGAGGAAGCCAGGAAAAGAAAAGAGGTGAGAAGAAGTAATGCTAGGTTTACATTATGTTCCTGGGAGCCATGGCAGCGCCGTGAGATTTAGGCCAATTTCCCTCTGTTTTCAAGTTTTAGATCTTGCAATTTTTGTTATAACGTTCTGTCACGTTTTGTTGCGTCCACCCATTTTACTACAACCTGCTAGGTTTCTCAATCGTTGTTCTTCCACTTTTGGAACTCACTTCTCTACACCTCAAATCATTTTCTGACTCTAGTCTTATCCGAGTCATCCATTTCCGTTACCACGTACATACTGGATTTTTGTGCTCCTCCTTGATGCTGTTTCATGTTTGTCTTTCAATTCTATATCCACTTTTGCTGAAACAATGAATTATTTTTCCCTACTTTTTTTTCATTCTCAAAAAATTCCAAGGGTGTCCATGTCCCATGACCACTTCAGTAAATGAAGAGTTTATTTCCAAAAGGAGCTAAATCCATTTTTGTTACTTTGGAGAAAAAAGAAATTGTTACCAGATTTTGTATAGGGTCAGGCTGCTCAGGCATCTATGAAAAAGTGATACTAGAAGGTGCTTTTTTCATAATTGCTCCCAAAATTTAGGTAAATAATTTTGATGAAAGACAGGTACTTTAGTGAACAATGATCTGATATCGATAACTCAATTTTCATAAAAAAGAGGATTTAGCTTCTTTTGGAATTACATGTAAAGCTCTTCAAACAGTGACATACCCCCTTTTATTATCTCATTGCGTAGACCTCTCCTGAAGAACCCCCTGACGAGATTGCCAACGTTTCCTTCAAGATCTCTGGTGTCAAGTCCTTAGCTGCTCCTGAACAGGCAGCAAAGCAGCAGCAAAGACAAGAGATGAGGCAGACCACCGCCTCACCTTTCGTCATAGCCAAGGTCACCTCGCTGGCTACAGAGGTAATATGAGATCTTGAAGAAGATATTGAGGTTTCAGTGACACAAAAACGTAACTCCATATTTTGCGAAAATGAGTATTTGATATCAAAATGATCAGAAAAATGTGGGCTTTCCAAGAAACACAAAGACTCAACTCCACCCAACACCCCATTGAAGTCAATGGCTAGTGAAACATAGACTTAACTCCTGAAGGCCCAAGTGCTCAGTGACACATAAACCACTTTTTCTCAAAATGGCCAAAATAGAGTTACGTCTTTTTGTCACTGACCCCTCGATATTATCTTTTTAGAGCCGGAAGGGTGTTCACTTGTATTACTTTATACAGAGTCAATGCCCCTCTGACCCCAACAAATTAACTAAGTACCGTGTAGAGGAAAAAGTGTATATTACATAAATTCTATTTGAAAATGTCCTCAGGGAATATTTATCTGTACTTGTCTTCCATTATGTCATTTTTGTATACATGTAGGTACTGTTACCTCATACCTCAATCCACTCAAAGTCATTCAATACTATTCATTTACACTCAATGTTTGGCTCTCAGTTCGGTCCAACTCCAAGCTATATTATTTGTAGCATACATTACCGACCACATGTCAGAAATGTGTATTTCTGATGTTCAATTCAGTCAATAAATTGATAACATTACTGGAGCTTTAATCGGACAAGATTTGTGATAAGTCATACTTCTGGGCCCTGTATTATAAAGAGTTGCGATCGATTCCAATTGATCACAACTTGATATTAATCCTAACTATGTACTTAAAAGTATTGCAAAGTTTTGTGAAATTTTGAAAATTGGATGGATAGCAATTTTTTAAACTTTTGATATATTTGGATGTACCTCTGTACCAGAAAATTTAGCCCCTAAAACACTTCTGCTTTCGAGAAATTTAATTTAAAAAATTTGCCGGTGCTCCCTGTAAATTTCAAATATTTCAAATAGCACCTAATGCCATTCCATGGTAGCTGCGACCATGAAAATCTCAGAATATGCAGTTCTGATATATAGTTTTCAAACGGGAGTAGCAAATCGGTCGATTGTAGTCAAGAAACATTGTTTTAAAGCTAAAGTAATATCAGTCTTGAGAGGGAGCTAATCAATATAAAGAGTTTATTATTTACAATTTCACCACTTTAGACTCTATTTCGACAGCGACAACAATCACTGAATATTGTAAAATTGCATATGCTTCCAATATGTTCATTTGAACCAAATTCATGACCCCATACCAAAACTTTGAATTACCTTTAAGAGACAGGAGTTGAGATTATTTTCATGTTGTGATTGATTCAAATAAATTAAATCTTTTCATAAGACAGGTCCCTGGTGAAAGAATATACATGTACTTGTAATTCCATAATACTTGGTAACATATAGGACATGAAATGCTCTGGTACCCGTTTCACAAAGCCTTTTTTCTATGACAAATGAAAAATATCAGTGACAAATCTGCTGATAACCAATCAGAAGCAAGGATTTCAGTAGCTTATAACAAAAACTGTCATTTGT
>JARBES010000126.1:14218908-14230078 GCA_030265145.1 Strongylocentrotus pallidus
TTTTTTCATAAAATTATATATGCTCAATTTGGCAACCATTTCAAAAGTGTTACGTTTTTTTTGAGACACACGGTATACCGAACTTCCAAAAAATAAAAAAGACAAATTAAGAATTGAGGTTAAAAGGCTTTTTACGAATACCATCAAAAAATTGACTAACTCGTGAAATAAACTAAAACTGAAAGGTTTTAGCCTTTTGTTTCAAAACGGATAAGTTAGTCTGAGGCCTAAGTTTTCCTTTTGGTTAAACGTGATTTAAAACCCGATGTCAGGTTTTAACGAATGAGTTTCGAAGATTTTCAGCACTTTTTAGCACAGATCTAATGGCGTCTTCGACAGGTCTGTGAGCTGATATCACGAGAATGACAACTCTTAGATTAATCCTAGCCCTATTTATCTTTGTTTTTGTAAACGGGAGTGATACACCTATATTGGAAACGGATCATCATTGATATTACCAAATTGAGAGACAATAACTATAAGTCTTCGTTGAAGTTGAAGTTCGGACAAACAAACAAAATATGAAATGAACTCACCACGTACCATAATAGCCTGTATTTGCATTTTATTTTACATCAGGCCGGGGATTAAGGCCATTAAGGGTTTGGGAAGACTGGGCATCGTATGCTCATATAGCTTTTATGCTGAATACGCCGCACTTCACCCAAAACATTCATTTTAGACATGACTTTGTGTGTGCTATTTATTTTTGTCCCTTGATCGATATAACATTGATGATTCTTGTAGCAAATTGGCTGAGGATAAACATAACGAATATTCCGATATTAAAAATAATTTATACACAGATGGAGCCTTTCTCTGTTCTTGAAAAGTTGTATTATCTGTTAGTCTAGTCTGTAGTTGTGTAGTTCCAATATTTATACTGAAGTTCAAATTAAATCCTCATGCTTTTGTGCAACATAAATTCCTTTTCATGTCTCCATCTTGCTCTGACTTCTTATATGATGATATATATAAAATAGTAATAGCATTGGATAATAACATCAACAGGGAAACGAAAATGAGAAAGAAAAAAAAGAGGAAATGAAAAGAACAGGCAAGACAAGTAAATAAAGGCCTTATTATATATATTTCGCCAAATGATAACAACTCAGATATTTGGACTGACAAATCGGGATCCGGGTTTCATCGGCGGAAAATCTGATTGGTATATGGTTCATCCTTGAAGGATCATTGGCCAATCAAGATCCAGGTTTCATCAATTGGAGTTTTTGTTTGGTTAACCCTAAAGGGAGATCATTGCCCGATGAGATTTCAATTTTTTGTTATTTGGGAATCACGGAGAGATCATTAAGAAAATCATGATAAAAGCTTAAATTGTGTGGATTTTGATTGGCTTATTCGAAAGAGGGCATGATGCGATCAGCACCTCATTTTCTGTTTATCGTGAACGTAGTTTTCTTCTCTTTTTTATGCACCGATGCATGCATTTATGGTCCAATATAACTTCTTATAAATACGAACAATTATAATTTCGATGTATAACCACATTGTAATGATTGACAGCGCTCTATCTGACACTCTTCCAATACCATGGCAACTCAGTGGCAATTACTTCCCTTGTTTGGCAACATGGCACTATTAGCATTATATGCACAAAACATGGACACACTGAATCAACACATTGATTTATTTACTATAATTCTCAATCATAATACATTTTATACACTAGAAAGAATCTCTGCAAATGTTTTACGATGGGCGACCATATGTTACTTTTTACACAGAGAACTGTTTCGTATAGGTGCTCCTGAAGAAAATCAAATTAATCTTCAAAATACAAAACAATTATTCTATACTTTTTAATGAAAGGAATCGCGTGATATTGGAATTGAAAAGTCGTTAACACAATGAAAACACACACATACACCGATGTAACAATAACATTTATGTTGGTGTCACGTGCAGGCATATTGACATGTGTTCAATCACTTTTATGTATTCATTTAGTGGTGTCCCCCGCCCCCAGTCCCCATATCACTGAAGACGAGACGTTTTTGTTAAGGTATGAAAACCCCTCTCTTGTCTCTTCAATGATGATAGGCCTGTATTAGTACGTCTCATATATCTTTTACCTGTCCCACACATGTTATGCCTTAATTCTGGTTCTTACAGGCCATACAGTTTTTCTTTTCTGTCTTCTTGAAATAAAAAGGTTATGATTTTTTTTCCCGTTTCAATACGAACATGATAAGCAAGTACAAAATATTAATAAATTCATGATTGACATAAGACAAAATGGAAATAGCTTCTGAAATACTGAAAAACTGAAAATGATAACTAAACGTTGTTGACCCAAAATGTGTGCATTGAAACGGAGGGCATGCGAACGAATCAATGTTTTTTTTGGCGCAAACTTAGTTGCATATTAATAGACAATTCTAAATATGAACAAATCGATACGACACAAAAATAGCTACCGGGGATCGAGGGGGGGGGGGGGCTGCTTATGGGCACGGTCTCCCAATCTTTAATTAAAACAAATGAGGGAAAAGGGAGAGAGAGAGAGAGAGAGAGAGATGGATATACTTGAGATAGGGAGAGGGAGAGAGATAAAAGACTTTGGAATATAGCTTCATTCATTTCTTCTTCGGTATCCATTACTTTGATATATTATCCACATTTGAATTCGATCTGGAAAACAAAATTGTTCAATATCATCCCCAGCTGTTAATGATATAGCTGGCATGGCAGCCAACAAAATCAGAGTGAAATAGAGCCCTCTCTCGGCGATTGCGTGTCCATTCCGCGCGACATTTTTGCATGTTTGGCGGGGAAGAAATCCATTGTTCTCGGCAGAAGACTAGCCTAATTTTTCAGCTTTCCTGGGACCTCTGCACCTAAGAACACTCACAAACATGGCAGAGAAGGACAATGGTATGAAGATCGTTATATTCATATATATTTTTATTTATCAGATTTCTTAGATGAGGGAGAATAAAGCCCGAAAGACAAACATTTATATATTTAATGGGACAGTGACATAGTACTGACACAGTGTAACATGTGACCAATGCCATTGACTGTACACATATCACCGTCACGTTACGGATGCGGGGCGCGGGACCGTCCGCGGTCGGCCGGTGCTCGAGCCTCGAGCTTGCTGTCTCGCCGATATTCGGACGAGCCGCTGCTACTGCCCTTTTTAGGGCCCAGTGAAATTAAAAATCCTGTGGCTGTGACCTGTGTAAAAGCTTCACAATGAATACACTGTCTTTTAATTAAATTCAACATGAAATCATGAAATATCACACTAACTAAATTCATTAAAAAAAAAAACATTGATGATTGATTGAGTAATGTCAATGAGTTGACTTGAAATTCAAACCACGTCATGGGAAAATTGGGAAAAAAAGCTCGCACTAGACCCTATAATCAGTTGGGGCTGGTCCGAGAATGAGGGTCGTCTGCATAAACGAGGATATCTTCGTAAACGAGACAAATGGCGTCCTATAAAACTTCTGTGCTCTGCAGGTTTCGGGTTCCAGATCCGCGTGCTGGCAATGTGTAAAATGGATTCAGCGTAATAAAATACCTCCAGTTCACCGTCTACTTTTCAGGTTGTCTGTCTCCCCAAAGATTTATCGTACATAATGTGAAAGTCTGTGCTGCGTAAGTTAGAAATGCATTTATATGGAGCATCATAGCGGAATCCAATGCACGAGTGGGTAATGAGCATATGAGGATCGTCCGCGAAAAATGCAGACGCGATTTGTCCACATTATAAAGGATATCCTTGTTTATGCGGACGATCCTTTTCTTGGACCAGCGCCCCCCCCCCCACTGCTGAGAGAGTTGCGGGTTGTTTGTTTGCGAGGTGCGGCTTCAGTTTTGAGAACACACATTATGCAACCTTGCGCGTCGTCCATCAGCTGTCATATGAAAATTAAGATTGTGGACAATTGATATGTACAATTTTTTGTAAAACCATCTAGACCCTAGTCAGTTTTCCTCTTGTTTTACAGGACCTATAAAGAAGTTTTAATTTAAATGTACCTATGATGTGGTTAAAGTTGTGAAAATGTTGTGAAACTATTTTTGTGTGTGAATTTTAGAAATCAAATTTTATATTGCATAGATATCTATATGTACTCCCATGACTATTCTGTGAACTATGCATTTTGTCACCAATTCTCATGCTTATTTAATAAAAAGAGAATATGTAAAGGCATGAAATTGCATATATCTAAGTGCATTCAGAGGTCATATGTAGCGAGCACTTAAACTTTTGACACTTCACCGCTCATCAATGCCCATTACCCTCGAGTCTGATTATCCCAGTGCCTTAAAAACTAAACGATCCCGCCATTTGTCTTTCTTCCTTCCTAGAAACGTTTGATGATGCCGTGGAGGAGAGGGTGATCAACGAGGAGTATAAGATCTGGAAGAAGAACACACCGTTCCTTTATGACCTCGTCATGACCCATGCCCTGGAATGGCCAAGTTTGACCTCTCAGTGGCTTCCAGATGTCACAAAGTTAGTCGTTCTCTGTTTTTATTTTATTGACTTGAACTGTCTTTTTGAAGAAGTACATGTAACCTTCATGCAGCCTATCATTTGGTTTTGAAGCTCTATTTTGTCCCGTTTAAAATTTATTGGGAAAAGAGTTGAAGGTTATAAAGAAAATAGGTTGGCAAGTCCAAGTTGTAAGTAGAATATGTCGTAAGGAAAATTGTACTTTCACTGTTATTCATGTACATTGTCATTTGGTACTTGATGATATATGGGACACAAAATAGCCAAATACCTTTCACTTGATTAGCGTTATGTGAGAAAGTATAGATAATTGCATTTATTAAATGGATGTTGTTTTGTTAAAATATGACACAATAAAATTGGCTTACAACTAAAGTTGGCTAAATTAAATGTTAAATTCTTGTTTATTTGTGTTTTTTGTCTTCCAGACCCGAAGGAAAAGACTACTCCATCCATCGCCTGGTGCTTGGTACACACACGTAAGTATTTTCTGCCTTGGTTTCGCATGTGGCATGGTCACAAATTTTGCTAAGTGGTAGAGTTCGCTGGGATGTCAAAGTCTTGACAAATTTCTAGGCCCCTTCATAAGTTGATAGTTAAAACATTTTCATTTGCTCATCTAATATCAATTCATTCAATTCAATTCAATTCAAATTTTATTGTCCAATCATTGGAAATTTGCTTCGTTTGCATGTCGATACAAAATTACAGATTATAAACATCAATAAGATACAAATGGATACAGAATAGTACATTTTACTTGAAAATAGATAACACAAAACATTGCAGAAGTGCTGATTATATTAATCTTTTAGATCACTCATTTGTACAGAAAGTTTGATCTCTCTGAAGTCTTTCTATCTATACATACATGTAGCTACAAACCTTTTTATTTCTGGAGAAAAGAAAATAGTGGGATGTGTCATCAATTCTTTTCTAAAAATCTTTCTATTTATATATCTGTTTGGAGCCAGTTAGGCATTAACTCATATACTTTAACACAGAGGGCATTAACTCTGTGTTAAGTATATGAGTTCAATGCCCTTCCGGCTCTCAACGGACCATTGCTCTTTTCACCAGGAGAGAATAATTATTATACAATGCATCACAATTTATAGGAATTTGATTAATTGATATAAACAGTTCTTGTTTTCCTGACCCTTTCCTGAGCAGATCTGATGAGCAGAATCACCTAGTCATAGCCAGCGTCCAGCTTCCAAACGACGATGCTAGCTTTGATGCAGCACACTACGACAGCGAGAAGGGAGGTGAGTGCTTACGTCAACTCATTGCTCGCATTAGTTAACGATGGGAGCAAAAGCTGTGACGCCACGGTCAACCACTGTCACACCATACTACATGTAATGGGCATGATGCTTAAAGCGATGTGGCAGTCTGGGTTTTCAGTCTGCAGCAAGTAAAGATTTCAGTCCCAATCTGACAGGAGCCAGGAATTTGCCTTTTAGTGCCTCAGAAGAATTTGTACAGTTTTGTATTTTTAAACTTTGGGATCATTGAGCATAGCTGTGCCATTGTTGCATCGAGCTGTGCACTCGCCCTACCCTTCAATAACATTTACTCTTGCCACTCATTTATAATTAAGTTTTGCCAGGGCAGTTTCTTTTTCAGAGAGTTGACCATGTACTGTATCGTTAGTAGTCATACTCTTTCATAGGTTTAATGGATCTCACAAAAATAAAGTAAAGTTTGGTTTCTTTGACATCTTCAAAAATAAGAATAATGATAATAGGCATTTATATAGCGCCGTCTATCTAGACAATTCTATTCCGCAACGCACAGATTAATTTCAGCATTTCAAGGAATTAATTCCTGTAAGGTACCCATTTACCTCACCTGGGCCGAGTTTGGCGAATGTAGATTAATGCCTTGCCAAAAGGACATTAGTGCCGTGTTGGGAACGAATCGCGACCTTTGATTTTTAAGTCAAGTGCTTAAACCCCTCGACTATGACACTTCTATTCTATGAAGTTTCATGTATCATCAGCTGCTTTATTTTTTGTTCGTGGTTGAGGGGCATCAGTATTTCGATGTAAGTTCACATTTAGGAATCAAAGAAGCATTGATAATGTAACGTCATGTAATCCTGTTCTGTCTCGTAGAGTTTGGAGGGTTCGGCTCGGTGAGCGGTAAGATCGAGATCGAGATCAAAATCAACCACGAAGGAGAAGTGAACAGAGCACGCTACATGCCACAGAATCAGACCATCATAGCAACCAAGACCCCCAGCAGTGATGTCCTGGTCTTCGATTACACAAAGCACCCTTCAAAGCCAGGTAAGAAGGAAGGGGTGAAGATAATATCAAATAAGTATGATAACAAGTAGGTTACACATGTGTGTGGGCTCAGCAGTATTTTCTGTATTTTGCTACTCTGTATTGATTTTATATCGTGTAAACTGTTGTACTTTCAGGGCCCCTTAACAGATCAAATAACAGATTAAACCCTGGTGAACTTGAAGGAAATAAATTATTAAAAAGTATGGTAGTAAAAAGGACTTTACATGGATTATTTACCCCTTTTATTTGTTATTCTACTTTATTTTTTTAAATAAATGCTGGAAAAAAAGTTTTTGCCTGTAAAAAGTATGAACAAGCAAATTGTCTGAAAGTATAATTTGTACTTCCTTCCCTATTTTCTATTTCCAGATCTGAACGGTCAGTGTAGACCGGACCTGAGACTTCGCGGTCACTCGAAGGAGGGTTATGGACTCTCCTGGAACCCTAATCTTCATGGCCATCTACTCAGTGCCTCGGATGATCACGTAAGACCTCTCAGTCCCAACTATAGTTTAAAATGTTGGAATCTTCTTTCATCCATATTTGGCCTCTCAGTTTTAACTTTTATGATAGGTGAAACTTCATGATTTAAATGCATTCTTTTTCCATTAAAAGATTTTGTATTCTGTTGATAGAACTGCTGATTGATTCCTGATTCAAAGATTCGATTTATTAGAAGAAAAAAATATATATATCTCGAAGTGATTTCTTTATGAAACCTGTACACTGCTGTAGGATCATGTTCGTGATCACCATCACAAATTTGATCCTGCTCAATACAAAGCATTCTGGAATGACATTTCCAGAGAATTTTGATAAAAATCTACAAATTAATCCAATCCAATCCAATAGATATTTGATTTAGCACCTTTTTCTTGCAGTTACAAATTAACAAAATTATGAGGTACTTTCACATTAGTTCAGATTTCCTATGGATAACCATTGATCAAATTCATAGAATATTGAACTTTAAATTGCTTTGTTATGGAAGGACCCCAAAATTACTTCCACTTGATAACTGACATTGATGGTGTTATAGTGTTAGTGTAAAATACCTCTTTGTATGATCCCTGAATTTTGAATCTCCAAAACAGAGAAAAACAGAATTTTGAATTCAATTTTGTATGTTTATTCATGTAATCTGTTTTTATTATCATTCAGACTTTCTGTTTGAGGGACAACAATGACACAAACGGTGTGGTGTAAATGCCAGTCAAAGGTCATGATTATTAATATTTGGTCTGCAGTTAAACCATTTCAGTAACATCAAAATGAAATAATCATCAGAAACTATTCATGGGCTCAATTGAAAATTCTGTTTTCTTACCGTACAGACCATCTGCCTGTGGGACATCAATGATAAGCCTAAAGAGAACCGTGTGGTGGATGCCAAGACGATCTTCACAGGTCATTCCGCAGTGGTGGAGGACGTCTCGTGGCATCTCCTCCATGAGAGTCTCTTTGGATCAGTGGCTGATGACCAGAAACTCATGATGTAAGTACTGAGCCAAAAATGTAAGAGGTCTTACAAAGACTTAACCCTTTAGCAACTAAAATGCTTGAAACTGTCCGTCCGTTTTCATCCGTTTTCAACGCGCTATAGGATTCGTTCTAGGGTCTACTGTCATGATGTTATACGTGCGTAATCATTAGGATGTCTACAGTAGGATTCTGCATAGAAAAATAGCACTTGTTTCATTTTGTTAAGTACAATGTCAAAATGAGAGCAATGTTGCAACATCTTCCAGTAGTAATAGGCCATTTTCACAAAATCTCTAGTTACTAATGGGTTAAAATGTGTGAGCTTTTACATTGTTTATATGTCGGTTTGTAAGACAACCAGTCCATAGAAGAATGTCTCCTGAAACGGATGTCTTTTAAAATGTCCTCATCTTCAAATTGTGACATGAAAAAGCTGGAAAGTTTGTGTGTAGTCCCATATACTCCTTTTTGTGTGTAGTGCATATGATTGTCGGCAATATTGAGTCAATGTTGTATCATTTTGATGATTCCAAAACCTCACAGTTTACACAAATTATTATGTGCCACATATTGACATTTTCCAGTTGCTTCTAAGCAGTTTCTTTCACAATGCAATGGCATAACCAAAACTTGATTTTATTTTTAACATTTTATTTCCTTTTCTCCCTTTTATTGACAGCTGGGATACGAGAGTAAGCAACCTTTCCAAAGCGAGTCATTCTGTGGACGCTCACACTGCAGAGGTAAGTCACATGACCAGTAAAAGCTTGTTCACATATGATAATCACAATATTTTGGGGTGATTTTGTGCAATGTGCCCCGTATGTCATATCTCTTATTACTGGTCCAATTTATTTCAACATTTTGTTTCTCTTATATTACTGCTTTCATACAAATGAAATAATAACAAAGGTTGGATTGCCCTATAATCCTCAGTACCAAGTCCCTCGGAGAGGACTTAAAGCCGTCAGTCCCCTGGCTCTTACTGACAAACATACTCATGCTTTCTTAGCAGTCAAACCATCAAACGTTTATGTCTAAAAAAAAAAAAGAAGAGCATACAAGTTGATAGTATGTATGATGAGAAATTCATTTGCAATCATTATTTAATCATCATTATTACCTGTTTTTATGTCAATAATTTTTTACAAACTTCTCTTCATTTTGTTCTGCAGGTGAACTGCTTGTCTTTCAATCCATACAGTGAGTTCATCCTTGCTACTGGGTCAGCTGATAAAGTAAGTTTTATTGTTATTTCAATTGTCTTTAAATTTGCATTATTGACATGTATCCTGTTTTTGAAAGGAACTACACAGTTCTCTAAATAGATGAGGTTCTAGATTTTTCTATGGCTTTGTATGGTTTTGTACTACAGTCAAACCTGTCTACAAAGACCACATTTTTTTTGTTTCCCCTGAAAATGGTTTCTCATTGAAACATGTACTAAATGAACCTGTCTACAAAGACCACTTTTTGTGTTTCCTTTGGGCGGTCACTATAGACAGGTTTGGCTGTATATGGACTGGATGACAAGCATAGATATGTAAGTGATGGTTGTTTTGCAAGAAAAGCCATTCCATGCTATACACTAACAGTAAACATGGTCGTCTGTACTCTGGTTTCTCAAAGTTTTGATTTCAAACCAAAACACAGTGCACCCAAACCGTAAAGACCATTTATCCAAACACCCCTGTCCTAAAGTGTAGAACCCTGATTGATTATATAGTGTGATGAATAAATGATCTTTGTAAAATTTTGTCAAATAGGGTAATTTTACTGTTTTCTCATCCCTTGCCAACCATTATCTCCTTCCTCATTTGCATTAGTTAAGATATGAGACTTGAGTACAAAGTACAAAATACAAATTAATTTGCTTTCTTCTTCGTTCATCTTCTCTCCAGACTGTTGCATTGTGGGATCTGCGTAATCTGAAGCTCAAGCTGCACTCGTTCGAGTCGCACAAGGACGAGATCTTCCAGGTACAGTGGTCTCCGCATAACGAGACCATCCTTGCTTCCAGTGGAACCGACAGAAGACTCAATGTATGGGACTTAAGGTATGGCGTCGTATTCCTATTGATTCTATATTTTAGGCAACTTAATGGCTGTAGTTAAGATGGTGAAACCTGTCTATAAAGACCAACGAAGGGGGACAAGAAAAGTGGTCTTTATGTACAAGTTCCTTTAGAAGATGTTTCAATAAGAAACCATTTTCAAGGGAAACAAAAAATGTGTACCACCTAAGGGAGACAAGAAAAGTGGTCTTTATATGCAGTTGGTCTTTATGTACACATTCCTTAAGTTCATGTTTCAATGACAAACAATTTTTAGAGGGAATCCAAAAAATGAAGTCTTTATAGAGAGGTGGTCTTTCTATACAGGTGGTTACTAATGCAGGGTTGGCTCTACTTTTGTGCTGTTACTGTTGTCACTACTACTATCATGATTATTTTAATTACAGTAAAATTGGTGAGGAGCAGTCGCCGGAGGATGCTGAAGATGGACCTCCAGAGCTTCTCTTCATCCACGGCGGACACACGGCCAAGATCTCAGACTTCTCCTGGAATCCCAACGAACCCTGGGTCATCTGCTCCGTCTCAGAAGACAACATCATGCAAGTCTGGCAGATGGTAAGACTATGTGATGCAGGTGTTTTTATTCTTTTTTTTCTCTCCTTTTTTTTCTCTTTAAAGGTATAGACTAGTTTTGGAAACGCCCCCCTCTCACAAAATGAAATGGAAGCTCTTATTACCAATCATGTGAAAGAATATGGTTTGACTAATACGTGATGATACAAATTTTGCCAGGAAACTGCCGACTAATTGATATATTTGGTAAATTATTATATCTATCCGGACCGGATAGATATCGCGCACGTGTCGCGTAGTCCCATA
>JARBES010000126.1:14584943-14600926 GCA_030265145.1 Strongylocentrotus pallidus
AGGTTGTGAGTTTCCCTTGACCCTATAGAAACCACTATGCCTCTCAAAGCAGTCAATATATCCTTAATATGACATTTGGAATCAAATTATATACAGGAGGAATATCTCTGTTTCGTTACTCATTTAAACTAGTTCCCTGCTAACAAATTCCTTTTCTGTGTTTTCCTCTTCCACAACTTAAAGTAGGGAATATTAGTATAAGCCACCCAATTTTTTTGTCTTTCTAGGCGACAATATGTTCTCTTTAGTTTTTTTGGTAGTCTTGAAGGCCTCATTAAATGCAAAGCTGCTCAGTCTGCTATTCAAATTAAACAATGATATTCTGAAATCGTTTAATTCAAACATCTAAATGTAAAGTCTCACATCCTGAGGCTCCATAGCTCTGTCATCCACAAATTTTCCCATTGTTGTGATACTCTCCCATCGATCTGAAGACTGATGTTGTATCTTTATATCGTAGTACCTGGCTCCCAAAACTTCAAGTCTATAAGGTATTAATATAAGTTAAATCCAAAGACCCGATTCTAATTGGCAATGCAGGATAATGACCTGTATTTTTATGTTTCACCTATTTTGCAATTTACCATTCTTACGATATAATATTTGGATACTTGCAAATCAATTGCCCTTGATGTTATCCTTAATTGTTGCAGAATAAAAACAAACCCATTATTATACGTGTATCTTTATTTTCTCCAAGTCAGCTCCATATTACAAGCCATTTCCAAATGTTTAAAATTCAAATGCATTGTTAATGACCTTATTTCATACAATGCGATTTCCTTTTAATCCAAATTAGTCCCGTAATATGTGGCCACCCTATATATATTTAATCTGCACCTATGATTTTTGAAGAGTATGAATTTACAAATAGTAATTTGTTTAAAGTGAAAGGCGTAAATATTCTTTAAAAAATGAATGAAACGCCGATAATACCAAACAACAACAACTTGCACAGCGCCCTCTTCATATCAATATGATATGTTCAATGTCCTGCTTGAGCGACAACATGTACATGACTTGTATTCACTTTTATATCTAGAGCAAGAGGCTTATGCATGAACGAAATGCTTGTTGTCTCATTCCTTTCTTTTCCAATTTTTAAAGGTAAACACCAATGTTTTCAATCCGTTTAAATTATACTTAGAACTAATTGTCTGTTGAATCTAGAAAAGACGAGATGTTATAGTTATTATTAATCGTTTTCCTTTCCCAGCATCCCGTGACTCTTTTAAAACTTTGTGGGCTCCGCTGTTCACTTTATTCATCTGCAATTTCTTTCTTCTATTTTATAGTAATACATTTGTTTAATCCTATTTTGATAAATACAGCATTTGGAATCTCTCGTTCCATATACATAGCATAACAATATACAAGAAACTCTTTGAAAATAAAATAATACAACTATGATGACCTTAATCATCGTCGACTTGTTTCAGATTCAAATTTTATTGTACACATGAAAAGTGCCCATTCTATCAACAAATTTCATCATAATATGTAACCAAATCTTTACATAACACATATTCTTTACTATGATTGTGAAAGACATTGGCCAGGATAGATACCAGCAACTTTTGAGACTTGAAAGCATTTAAAAGAAATAAAGTACAGTTGCATTCATGACCCCTCCCAGCATACAATTAAAGAATACTCGAGTAGGATAACTGTACAAAGTATCAACAATCATATACACCGACATTCAATGTAAAATAAGACATTAAACAGAAGTATCATTAAAACTCAACGCATAATATCTTACAATAAGAGTCTAACACCTATACAGTTTTCAACAGCAATACTTGGTAAATATAATGAAAGAAAGATTATCATATGCAAATCGGAAGATTTTATAAAAAAGCGAACACAAAAGCAATACTAGTACATAATGTTAACAACAAAAACATTAATAATCGGACTACGTAAGTGATGAATATTCATAGACGTTGACATCCCAGACATAAAAGAGTAAAATACCCATAGCATGAGCGCTAAAAAAGAGTAAAGGGGGAAAGAGGGTGAATAGGGGAAGAAGGACAGTAGATCGAGGTGGGGAGAGAAGGGAATGAGTCAGAAGAAGGGGAAGAATATAGACAGGAAGGAAAATAGCTGAGCGAGGTTAAAAAACAGAGATGTAGGGACGGTTGTAAGAAGAAAGAGATAATATAATGAATCGATAAAGGTATTAAACAAGAAGGTTTTGAATTTGAGCTATCAAATTAGGTATATTGACCTAAAAGTGCAACAAAATATATTTAAAAGAAAGGTGATGTGATATGAAAGAACCTGGAAAGTAAGAAGACAAAGAAAGTGAAATTGACCTAGTAAGTGCTGAGCACAATTCATGGAAAGTGCTTTTTAAAATATAATATATGTAGACAGGATATGTGATGGTTTTCGAAATGGTTGCTATTCCCATATTCCATTCAAATAAAAGCTAAACTGCAAAATATACAACTTTATAGAAGATGGCTCTAAAAAAGAGACAAAACATTTCACCTGTTAATGAATTAAGCTTGTTTCCGCAATAGATTAGAAAGTCGGTTGTAAGATATGAGCAAAATTCATCGGGTAATTATTGTACTCATACATGTATATGCAATTATCTTCTTTATTCAATGTGAGCTGTTAAAGGCCCTTATGGAAAGAAGAATGCAGGATTTCAGATAGCTATTTCTTCTATACACTTTGGGGACTTTTACCTTTTCGCATCCAACAAAAACATTGATCGAGTGGGTGTTGAGGATAATTGATGATATACTCTGCCTTTTAAAGAATTATTCAGAACGAATCTCATCTAGACATAATGGTAATAATAATAATAATAATACAATATTTATAAAGCGCACTAGTTTTTCTATAAGCTGTACAAGCACAATGACGAGAAATATAATCACGTAAAAGGAATCAACACAGAGAAATATACAAATCTTATAACTACTAAAATGACTAACTTAACATAGTAAATAACATAATAAACAGATAGCTAACATGGTAAAAACAAAGAAAGTAAGTAAGGATAGTTTAAGCTAATTAATTAAGGCCAAAGAGGTGCGTTTTTGGTAAAGATTTGGACGTTGCAGAAGTGGGTGTCATATGTTTTCCCTTACTATTCTGCCTGCTTGATTAAACAATCTCTGAATTTTTCAGTTATTATGATTCGATGAATTTTTTAACTTGTGTCTTAAAATATAATCTATATTAATGGTCACAGATTATTACTATATTGTATTCATATATACAACTGTACAAGGAAAAGAAATCCAGCAAGAACACAAGCATCAGAGTAGTTAGCATATTTTGTTTATAATAACATATTCAGCAATGCAAACAAAACTTGTAGAGATTACATGTATAGGCATATACCACAACTGTTATCAATTTAAGATCGATAGGGATAATGAATAATACAAGAAAAGGACTTATTATATACTTTCGAATGGCCTACAGAGAGATACAAGGTATATCCCACGAGCTAAAGACCATATTATACGGGTCGGCACGACGACTATCCACATGCGTACACATGCTTTTCCAATCACATTGACTGTCGCATCCTTCCTGGTACCCATTTTAAAACACCTGGGTGGGGAGGATATAATGCAGATTAAATGCCTTGCTCAAGGATAAGAGTAACGTACAGGGCCGCGAACACAAGATGTGTGCATTTCCAGTCAAGTAATGAAACCACTCGACTACGACACTTCAATAACGATGATGGAAAAAGAAGCAAGGAAATTCCGCAAATTAAAAAAAGAACTATTATTGCGCTGAACCATTTGAAAAGTGATTGATAAAATCGACAAAGAGGAGAGAGAGACAGAGGCAGAGAGAGAAGATGGGGGGGGGGGGGGGTTAAGGCCTATACATCTGAACCATAGACTAGAGTGACGAATAAACAGCCGTAGAGGGTATGACTGCTTGCAAAGTATAAATTAATAGAATTCTGGGATCAGTAGGAGTTTCATTAAATAGCATAACAATAAGTAAACATTAATACAGCGCATTATACTGCCGGTTAAGTTATTGTACGCTTTACATGGTAATGCAGAACTGCAGTTGTATTCTGAAACATAATTACAATTACAAATATAGCCATGCTCATTGAAATAAACCAAACTACAGATACATTGGAACATACGCAATATACGAAAAGATACATACATGGATAAAAGTAGACAAATTTAAGCCACATTATATTATTTACATTTAGTTAATAGAGCCTATAACCGCATTCAAAGTGTCATGCAAACATTCTTGTCACTTTATATTACAATACATGAATGAGGATGAATGTAATTAATCACAGTTACATTCAAGATAATGGTTTCTACTATATACATTTATAAATATAGTCATATGTGCAACAAAATAGACTGACATTGTAAATTGACGATGAACGACATTTTTTAGAATCACATTAATATAAACAAAATAATCAGTTTCAGTGAACGTTTTAACTATATTTCGCCAATACCAAACGGAACAATAGATTTGTGAAAGATCATGTTAATTAATACAAATATTTATATTGATACCGCCACAACAACAACAACATCGTCAACAAGACCACAACAGTAACAACAAAATCAACTAATACTACTATTATTAGTGGTACATTGTGCATTTATAATATTTTTGCAAAATGCGATAATGTATCAGTGAGCTATACAATAAACATAACAAATACAGAAACATGTGTTAAAATATCAAGCTTTATGCTTCATGATTTACTCTTAATAATTTTCTTACATTTAATGTAATAGTTTACAATGACCAGTTGAACGTGTAGTAAACAGCTTATTAGATATTTAACATTTCTATACATTCATAGTTAATCATTAATAACCTGCGTTGCAAATACACTCCTTTGTATGGGCACATATCCTTAGGCAACGTTATTTAACAATTATCAACAAACAAGATTACAAACTCATATATATCATAAAATATTGTTTTACCTTTCCAAATAAAAATCATAAATCTTACAAACCTTTTACGTAACACAAGCAAGAGGTCATACACATGATTTATTGAATAACACAAGGCAGTGTTTTATTTGTGAAGGAAAAGTGGTCTTTATTTAATCTTTTGAAAGGGTTGATATAAGCCTACATGACTAGATACATTTCCTTCATTTTCTATAGGATACAACTCCAAAAGGTTTATCCTAAAACTCTTGCGCTTGTGTGAAATCATATAAGGCCTGGTGCTTAAATTATCATCAATTTAAACATATCAATTATAAAATCGTTTCTAAGTTTACAATCCGAATATTGTGAGTTGTATCCACGTTCATTAATAATCAAAGTGAGTTTATTGCGATTGTCAACAGGAAAACTCTAACTTTATTCAGAGTGGATTTTCAATGATGTTAGTGTCAATTTGAAGGAAATCTACCTTTTTCTTGTCTTAGATTATCATGCACAAAAGCAATATAGGCCTGCGAGTTAGACATGTGTGTGTGGGGAAGGGAGGGTACTAATAACTTTTCCTCTGAATATTTGTGTTCGTTTTATAAATGAATTATTAGTAATTGTAATTGTCTGCCACAAGGTTCTGTAGTAGGTCCTGTTGGTTTTACAATTTACACCCTCCCGGTTAGTGATATTACTCAGCATCATAATGTGTCATACCATGTATATGCGGATGATATACAGTTATATGTTTCATTTGATCCCAAAATACGTGGTGAATTAGATTGTGCATTGTTGTCACTGCACGGCCGTCAGATGGTAAAACGGTCTAACTCGAAAATCGCTGTTCTGAGAAAAATGACTTTGAAGTTTAGAGGTTTCAGCTTTTTTAGGAGATGGGTATAATCCATTTTTAGCAATAGGACAAGAAGAAGCATATTAAACACTGATAACTGAAGAATTTTGTGCTTATTTGGGGTTTTAATTATAAAATAAATGAGATTTTTGTGCAGATAGACTGTTTAACCACAGCACATGAATACACTCCCACTACACACCATAAAATGGTAAAATGGTCTATCTTCTAGAAAGACCATAAACACTATTGCCATACTACTAAATCGAAGATAGACCATTTTACCATCTGACAGCGATGATTAAAAAATCTCAATTCAGAAGGTTAAAAGGTTTATGTTAAAGATAGCTCGTTTTACCCCCACACGATATTACCGGCAATGGGCTAACTCAGAGATAGACCGTTTTACCATCAAATCTGAAGGAAAAATACAAAAAAGTACCAAGATAGCGGAAATTATCTCTAAAAGAAGACATGATGGGATTTTCTCGATAGCACCATTGGAAATAGCGCCCTCACATTACCCGGAAAGTGAATTTACCTCAAAAAGTCAAAATTTCGAGTTAGACCGTTTTACCATCTGACGGCCGTGACAGCTGCTGATACTACTTTTCCAACGCACTGAGAACGATCAATATCACCAAAAATTCGGATACATGCTCGTCTTGAATATTGTTCCATGGTATTTAATGCTTTTCCAGTTTGGCGGTGGTGTTGTCACAGAGTGAAACCTTTCCTACTAATTTTCCAATTCTTTGTTTTTCATTTCCAGTTTGCTTTGTAGGTCGAAGACGTCACCTTCACCTCGATATAATCTTGTCAATATCTCATTCATTTTCTTGTCTATAGCATTACGCACAACAGATGCAAGAAGTTCATTGAACTCTTTATTCTTCAATAGGTATTTTATAGCCAGACAAGTTACAGCTGCAGTTTGTCTGGTGTTCACAGACGGGCTATCATTAGATATCATGAACGTTGAATAGAATTAGAAGGACAATATAATTGCACGTTGATGGAATGTCTTGAGAGTCAGTACTGATACCGGTGACCAAAACAGTAAAGAAGAAACACAAAATGTCATGGGGGCTGAATGTTAAAAACAGTCGATTACACAAACTTGCCTTTCTGCTTATGTTTCTTTTTATATACTGTTATACATAAATATCTACATTATGGAAGAAATAAATCTTTTACGCTCTAATGTATGTGAGCTTAAGGCCCGGCCACACATTGGGGACGCATGGGGGACGCACGGCCCGCGCTTTGAAAATTTACAATTTTTGCCAGTGCGTTGTCGTGCGTTAGGTGTGCGTCATTCTTCGTTACTCGTTCGTCGAGTGCGCTGGACCATCGCTGGACCAACGCTATGCACTCGTCGTCATTCACTGTGTGCGTCTGGATTTTGGGGGCATGCTCAAAGACGTGCGCGGAGTTCGACGCATAAATGTAAACGCCAAAAGAACGCCAGACATACGCGAAGCACATGCATTGTATAAGTGCAGCAAGCTAGCAACACGCCTTGCATTCGGTGTCAGCTCGCTAGCTTCTCCCAAATCCTGACAAAAGTCGGGCTATTACGACTTTTTCCGATTTTCAATGCGCCGGCCGTGCGTCGTCTATGTGTGACCGGGCCATAAGATATTTAGAAGAGGCTACCCTGTTTTCATAGCGTATTCTAATAACTTGTTAGCAAATATCCCCAGTGAAAAGCTAGCAGCGGGTGATCACTTTTACTAACGGGTCAGTCAGGGATGAACATAATTTATACATACCTCCTGAGCACATCACTCTGGCATCTCGAGAATCATTACAGCTACCTTCACAAGCAATACCTACCCCAGGACAATCAAAGAACGAAGACTCATTGCCAGAGCAATGTACACAGTCGAGAGTAACTTCATCCCGACTGCCATCCGATATGTCAGAGTTGGGAATCATTGCCGCTTGTCCCAGTTCAAGACTTCTGCAGACAACGTGAGCGTCGGCCATGTCCCAGGAGTCATGGCAGACAGATCTATGCTGGCCGTTGTAGTAGTACACGACTACACCATTCAAAAAGCTTGGTCCATCAACCAGATGGATGGTTTCGTCTGTAAGTTAAAAGATGAAAGAAAAACACTGATGGAAAAGATGTTACTTTATAAAATTAATCAACCCGTCAATGCACCTGTTCTAGTGGAAAATAATTTTCTTAGACATATTATAAAAGAATTAATGTCAACATCATTTAAACCTATGTAGGTCTGGACAAATGTGCAAAGAGATCCCGCTTAAAGAGGCAGATCGACGAAACATGAAGCAAAATAGTGCCGCGGTGTCACGAGCTAGCGGCTTCGGCGGCAAATCGTTTCTTGCAATCTATCGACCTTTCAATGCACACGTTTCAGTGGAATAGTATTATATTGACATATTGTAAAGAAACAACTGGAAAGGTATTATAGTGGAGTTCTTGTTCAAGACCACAATTGCCCTCAGAGTGCATTGCTCTTATTATCATTTATGACATTTCTAGTTCCCTTTTAGGACCTGAAATTGCTATGAAGGTAATTTTAGACCCCAAAATGTGTAAATATAAATTAAAACAAAAACAATTAAAAATAAAAAAACAATTTAGCTCAACTTTCCAAAAATACGGTGACCGTTAATTCATTAAATAATTAATAATAACAATGCAAGGGCCGGGTAGTTGTGCGTATTATAACCAACACGAAAAAGCTAACAAAAAGCTAGTATGGCATTGGCTGGAATAAAACGTATAAGGCGCTATCTCGTTTTTCAACGGCTGGTGCAAAATCACCGAATATTTATGGGGCACCACAAATATAAGAAATAATTATATTTATGAATATTTCAGCCGTCTCTGACCGATTTTGATCAAATAAAGATGATATTATCATTTAAATTGTATATTGCTTCAAATTTGACACTCGGTTTTTCATTATCTCACAACAAATTATTTTGTGTAGGAGCCTTGTGCAACGAAACCCAACTATCCATAACATCATTTAAACCTATGTACGTTTGTACTGAATATTCACGAAACTGAGATGTAATTTACCAGTTAACTGTTCTCGACTTCTTTTTAACCATATTAGAACTGGGATTACCGCTTCGACCATGGTATTGTAGACAGTTAAAATGGAAGGAGAATGGAAGCAACTACCAGGGTCGGATGGCAAGGCATGATCTGTCCGAAATGTGTTCCAGACTATATACTTTCTTGGGGCGGGGGTTCTAAGAGTCGGTAATTCGAATTCAAGCCTTTAACTAAGGAGAATAGATGTTTATATCTATTTTCGAGAGCTTGTAATCAGGAACGAATTAGCGGGCTTGTGCGATAAAACAAACAGTTGACATGTTTTTCATATTTATTTTTAACACACTCATATCGTTGTGGGCTGACTATTTTCCCCACCATTAAATCGAACAAATAATTTCATGAAACAAGAATCAGCTAATTACCTTCAGAAGTGCATAAAACACCAGCACCGTCTAAAAGGCAGGTGTCTCTTACTCCAAATTCTGCATTTGGACAGCTTAGGATATTTGTTTCCCTTCCAGTGCAACGGGCATCCTTAAGATATACATTGCCTGAACCCCAGCCGAATTCCAACTCAGAAAAAGCTTTTAGTGCACCGGCAAACCCTAAACTCTTGCATACGACATGCGCATCATTCAAGGTCCAATATTCGGTACAAATAGTACCCCAGGTTGATTTGGAGAAAAATTCCACTCTTCCTTCACTGCTATTTCTGCCGCCGACCAGACGAACTAGGATGAGAACAAGAAATCGGCAACAAACGTAGAAGTTTTCTTTATATTAATGGTTCAGTGGTTAATGAAATGGAGCTGTTTCTGACTCTTGAATTCATATTTTATATTTTTGTTATATGGGCTTTTGAATTTTAAGCGAATAAAGAACATAAAAATAAAACGTTCCATTTATATTGATCACAATCACAATAAAGAAAAAATTGTAATTTGAATGTCTTGAGAAAGAAGTTCCCATCATATAAATAACTCCCACTTGTATAGTACTTGTGCTCTTTATTGTGAAGAACAGAAATGGTCCTACATGTGACCAGATTTATCAGAACGAAAATAATAACATCTACATTTGCGAGCTTTCTATTTAGGCACCCGACTTTGGGTTACTGCGAGGTACTGGAGCTTAGAGACGTTGCGCAGCTCACATCCGTTCCCTTCGCGGCAGTGCTTTCGATTTTTCTCGTCGGTGCTTTCGTCGGTCACGTGACCAAATGTTTAGATCAGGTGATTAAATCAGATAATAAATTCACAGTGCGCGAAAATCTGATACGAAGAATAACATGAGGATGACAGAAATAGAAAGTTAAAATGATAAAACCAAAAATAACATAAGAAAGGGTGATAGAAGAATAAACAAAGGATAAGAAGAGGAAATAATAAAAAACAAAGAATAACATAAGAGAAGGTGATAGAAGGAAGAAACAAAGAATAACATTGTTTTTAAAAAAAGTGCTAGTCTAGCAATTTTGTTATCATTCTAAGAATATTAAAAAAAGATGAAAAAAAAGAATAACATTAAAGAAGGTGGTAGAAGGCAGAAACAAAGAATAACATAAGGAAACACAGAAAGAGAAATTGATAGAATGATAAAAACAAAGAATAGCACAGGAGAAGGTGGTAGAAGGAAGAAACAAAGAATAACATAAGGAAAGATAGAAAGAGGAAGTGATTGAATGATAAAAACAAAGAATAACATAAGAGAAGGTGATAGAAGGAAGAAACAAAGAATAACATAAGGAAAGATAGACAGAGGAAGTGATATAATGATAGAAAAGAATAACATAGGAGAAGGTGATAGAAGAAAGAAACAAAGAATAACATAAGAAAATATTGAAAGAGGAAGTAATAGAATGATAAAAAACAAAGAATAACATTGGAGAAGGTGGTAGAAGGAAGAAACAAAGACTTACATAAGGAAAGATAGAAAGAGAAAGTGATAGACTGATAAAACATAGAATAACATAAAATAAGGTGATGAAACTACACTCACGTTGACGTTTTCACGGCGACGGGGATTCACGGAAATTGCCCCCGACTCCCGTCGGGTGATTTGGAAGGGAACGTGGGCCCAGAAGCTCACGCATGTGCCGGGGATAAATATGACGTCACGCGTAGTAGCCCATGTCGGGTGCCTAAAATCGAAAGCTCGCTAATGACTGCGACCAACGCTGCCTGTTTACAATATGTAGTGCATTTCCCATATCAAAAAGTGAACTCTAAGAAAACGTTGATTCGTAAATAATGATTTTACTCTATTTTCCTTTGCACTGCTTTACAAGACATTTGGTGGGTTGCATTTATAACATACTATACCCAAGATTGTTTACTATTCAGTGTAATGGGATCATGTTTGTTCGGTCTGTTTAGAGAATCTGTTGTGACAAATTGGTAAAAAGCGGAATATTAGACAGATTTTATATATATACAAAGGTGTGATTGGTTCACAGCTAATCAAGTGATATTGATTGCGAGGATCAAAATGTATAATTTCACTCCCGGTCGTTTTTCGATGATTATAATTATAGTGTTTACGTGGTCAAGTGAGGGCAACCCTGCGCATACTCAGTTACTCACTGTTCGCAATGTGCAAGTTATATTATCCATAATATCATGAAAATATAACTCCAGTCAGTGGACCAATGAGTGTTAATTATACACACCCTACTGATGTATAGCAGCCGAAGAACGTCAACTCACCTCCATCTGAGCATCGAACGCTGGCGCTGCGGGTAGAGTTACATTTGCCAATGATAAAAGTGGATCCTGGACAGTCCAATGTCCTAGATTCACTTCCATTACATCTCACATCATTCAAAATGTAATCTCCCATTTCCTCTGAAGAAATGAAACCATGGTCGACGTATAGTGCTGTACCAAGTCCAAGTTCTCTGCAAGCAACGTGCCCATCGTTGAGATCCCAATGGTCACTGCAAACTGGTATCCAGGATCCTAGGTAGAACACCTCTACCCTGCCTTCACCGGGGAAGTGGGCTCCTGTCAGGCGAACTTTAAAACAGAAATAAGTCATTGTCAGGAAAGATTTTAATAGCCTGAATACGATTTTTCATTTTTCAGAGACAAACATCGTGTGTGCTATTCCCACTTTAAACCAATTGACATCATATTTGGAGTAATGTAATTTTTGCTCGAGCTATTATTGGTCTGGTAGGATTCCTTTCTGTCTGCCTGGGGCATTTAGTATGGAAGCTTAAGAGTGCCGACGAGATGACGGATAACTTTAATAGGAAAAGAAGACGAGAAGAGGATTTGTTTTAACTCAGCAAGTCGACGTGTTTATGCCTAGATCACAGCCGTACGCCCCCCCCCCCCAAATCGAGATATACTTGCGGCGGCCACAGAGAATCTGCGGTGGCCTCAGACTCACCTTAGGGCGTATCCCTATCTTTACAGGCCGTACGGGTCGCCGTGGGATTATAATGCGGAGTTATAACTTGTTTTATCTATAGGTTCACCGTAGCAATTAGACACGCCGTAGCGATACCGTAGAGCGGTTCCACGGCGACCATACATCTGGCGTACGGTGGCCTTGCGTTTGTAATGCGGCTGCCCTAGGGTATTTTGAATTAAAATTGACTTTTGCAGAACCCAAAAAAATTGCGACGGCGGCAGGAACCCCATCACTTCAAAGGCCGTACGGAAACCGCAGGTTTTCTGTGTCCACAAATTAAAAATACGGGCAGGATACGTGTCACGTAGACTAATCGCAGCCAAATGTAATCTAGGCATTAGGTATTAGCACGAGAAGACCATTATTAGTTCAGCTTTTCTAAAGGTCTAGACGAATCACCTTTCGTCCTTAAGTTTGCAAAAACTAATCTGTATTTTCCACTTTTGTATAGCTCGAGAAATGAAACAATGTGAATGAAAATTTCAAAAAGATAAACGAGATAATGCCAATTGATATGCACACATATTGATCATGAGTTCAACTTGTGTTGAAAATTTAGAGACTTCAATTATTAATTTTCGATTACACTATTATTCATGAACGACACAAAGGAATTTTACACAAATTTTTCCTTGATCCACGGTCTGGTGAGCACTTTTTGCTCATGTACAAATTGTAATTTAGAGCATTCTGGATTTTTAAAATAGTTAAAACAAAACATCCCTAAAATGTTATGAGAAGAGTTATCAACTCGTCATCTCGTCCTATACAAATCGACTTGTAGGCTTCTGCAATTTACCATGTTAATTACCACCGGGATCTCCAGCTAGAATGAAATTAGTGACTTGTGTCAATTTCTATTCCGATTGCTTTTTTATATTGTGCATCTCTTGATCCTTGATAATGATGAATATTGATAATTAATATGAAACAATAGATCTTCTTGAGGAAGGTGTGGTCTTATAACAAATCACTAAATTTATTTTATGAATATCCTTCTGCAATAAAAAAAAAAATACTCTTATCTCTTGCATGACGGAGGAAACAGTGCAAAGATTACGCAACACGGGTACAAAAAAAAGTTGTCGTACTTGTATTATTTGTGCAAAAAGCGTAGGCTTTCGCTGGAGCCCAACAGTCTCCCCCTTCATCGACATCGCTACTCGGACAATCTAAAATAGTCGTCTCGTTCCCAACACATCGCACATCAAATAGAATATTGTCAGGGTGCGGTTTATATCCGTAGTAGTCGATAAGCATAATTGCGCCACTGAACCCAAGTTCGAAGCACGTTACCTCAGATTCTGCTCGACCCCAGACAAGAGGACAGATGGTTCCCCAGGTTCCGTTGATGTAGACAAGAACGAATCCTTCAGAGACCATGTCATTGTCGTAACGGTCAACAAGACGGACATTCCTTTCTGCAGCAGAAAATGAAAAGACTTTGATGAAACAAGCCAGGAAAGTAATCTTCAACAAGCTTTTAGATCTAAATAATCGGGATCAACAACTTTAATTTGTTATTTTAAAATGTAGGCCAACACCTTCAGTTAAAATTCTGAGATAAAAACTTACCAACAGTCCCATTTCCATTAGATGAAATCGCCTTTACTCTCTGTCTACAAAGACAAAGCAGTATTATTGCGTAAATGAATGAACGTGAGATAGTCCTACGAAGATTCATGGTCATTTCTAACTTCCAAACTTTCTAAGAAGAAAACGAATGAAGCTCGTTTATATGCAATCTTGGCTGTGGAATCGTGACAGTACACCGAATGGGACGTAATTCTACCTTTGACGCTTTCTCATAACAAAATTAAGGCACACGTCAAAAGACAGTTTTGACGTGAGTACTATAGAAGCATAGTATGTGGTCCAAAACAGATGTTTACTTAATCCGCTAAAGCTTCATGATAAGAGTAGGCGCAAAGAACGGAGTCGTCGAGATTTTCAATTTGATTGATTTTATTTATTCCAATTTGATTGATGCACATGCACGTGTATAAATGTTTTCCAGAAACAAGTGAAGTACAGGATAATTAGATACAAATTGATCGAAGACTGTCATGTTCTATTAAGTCATCTAGTATATGAATGATTTAATTCACTCAGTGTATAATTTGACAAATTATTACATTGATATAACAAATCAGTCATATTTCACTGAATAAACTCACTCACTCTATTTTAAGAAATCATATCATACGTTTGACATAAAAAGAAAGATCATGTCATCCCTTATTTGAATTAACTAGAGAAGAGAATATTTGCATTAGAGCAGAAAGAGAGTCGTGATGTTACATTTGCTTGTCAAAATAGTATATGAATAAGTTAACTTAGACGCTGTATATCGACAGAATATGATATTTACATTAACAATTGGGACCGGTAGGGTAAACACTTGTTGCATGAAGCAAATACAGCAAAGGATATTAAAACAGCGAGATCGGACATTGACATGTTCTATTCAGTTTGTTACCGTAATATTTAAATGATTAAACTCACTCGTTGTGAATTGGTGACTTGCATTTAGTGCCCGATGGCTTTGCTAAATTATTGTTTGAAAAGTTAAAACAAGAAAACTTAAATCAAAGGCAGAAAGGGAAAATAGAACGAGTGGTAGTCCTAAAATTGGGATTGAAGACATTTTCACGAAACGTTAACCAAAGTTCGTGAGTCAGGATCGTGAAAAATCAACATAAATTACGCTTATATTAGGACAGTTTATTTGCATTTTGTCATGTTAAGTTGTTTTTCTGCTACACGAAACTCACCCATTACAAAAATATGTAATGGACTTTTCGAAGCGAGCTTTAATGTCGAAGTGCAACTTTCTTCATATCTGATTATCGATGTCTATACACTCGCTTTTCTGTCGGCTGAAGTTAAACACAAAAAGCTAAAGTAATCGACAAACTTACACACAAAATAATTTGAGTACGCGCACAAGGGTAAACAAAAATTAGGTGCAACTTGGTACATGGTAAAACTTGGTGAAAAGTCAAGAGATACAGTTTATATCCATGTTTGAAATTTATACAACGAAGAAAAAGAAAATTCGAGTCGGCGGTAGAAAGTTTAAGTATTCCGACTATGTGTTTGACTTTTTGCGGCATATATACATATATTTTTAGAGAATTCTGGCATTTATCAGTCTATCAAACTATTCCCAGCCAAAATTAAGATTTGTAAAATTATTCTGGTATTCGAAAACACTTTCTCAAGTCTAAAGCCCCAAAAACCAGGCCCCCCTCCAAAAAAAAAAAAAAAAAAATCCCAAATATCCCAGTTGTCTTTTCAGAGTAATCCACTTTCATGATATTAAGTAAAGACTGTATAGTTTGAGAGTTTTTTCCTTTCTCTTAGCCAAATTTATACTTTGGGGTTTCAGCATGTGATATCGAGCACAATGCTTCGATGAAAATGTCCCTTTATAAAACTCTCGATGCTGTCTCTGCACATACCAATATTTACATCCTTGTCTACTTTAGCTCAAGACTATGTGTCAGTTTCCACTTTTATCTGTTTGCCCATCTGTAATTTTGTGTTTTCCGCCACACGCGAGTAGAAACCGGAGATACGTGTTACCGGGGGAAATGTAATTTTCTCAAACAGTCAAATTTAAGCCATTGCTTGCAGAATATCATTTTCATAGGTCTTGTAGGGTATGATATTAATAATAATAATAATAATATTCCGTGTTTATATAGCGCTCAATACATCGATCCAACGATGTGCCTAAGCGCTTTAC
>JARBES010000126.1:14666157-14678054 GCA_030265145.1 Strongylocentrotus pallidus
TACATGCTCAAGTTGATGGTAGTAATGGAAAAATGGTCCGTGATATCAATGATGTAAATATGTATTCTTTTTACCGGATTTAGAATGTGTTAATAACTGAGACGATGTTGTTGAACATGATTCCAAAAATGTAAATGTCTTATAAGACTTATTTATCGAAAAATTTACTTCTTTATATATTAATCATTTCCCTCTTCATAGAGCTAAAAATTATGTAAAGGGAAAAGAAAAACCTTGGTACAACAAGATAGTAAAAAAAATTGTGTCAGAAGAAAAACAGGTTATTTAGAAAATTCTTGAAGAATCCTAGTCAGTATCGTGAACAAGTTTACAAGCAGTGGAGAAACATTGCAAGTGATGCTATAAGAAAGAGCAAACGTGAATATTTCCACTCTAAATTTAATACAGCACATGATTTAAAAGCTACATGGAGAGTCATAAATTCCATTTTGAAAAATGGCACTAATAAGGTTGAATGCATGTCTTTATCTATTGATGGTAACATTATACATGATCAGAAGCATATGGCGCAACTATTAAATCACGGGTGGCCAACCGGCGTCCCTCAAGCTCTCCTGGTGTGGTCCGCGGAGCTTGAAAAAACAAAGCTCATGAATAAGCAGCGATGAAATAGGGTAAAAAATTTACACACAGCTATATTTCCATAATTTGTTTTCATCATTCACAACATATTGACTAGTTACTTGGTTATTATACAAAACTCCTCAAATTCCCTCTCATTACATTACATTAACGACATTAAAATCACTCGCCATGCTAATTTCACTTTGTTATTTCCGCACGCAGTAATGTTTATAAATATAAAAATGTTTTCAATCGAGAAATATATTTGAAATGCCGTACTTGTCTTGGAACTTACAACCCTATTTTCTCCCGCCGTTGAATTTTCTCTTAATCTTAAACTAGATAGTCCCCTTCTCGTTATACCGAGTTTAATAATGAACAGTGTACAACTAATAAAGTTAGGATATTCTTTCGGCTGTGTCCTTGATTTTGTTTGAAATAAAAACCAACATGACATCGACATCTAGACCTGCAAAGAAAAGGAAAGTTTCTGATGGAGGCAGAAGCTTTAAATCAGATTGGTCTCTGAAGTATTTCTTCATAGAAGAGAAATCTACACCACTTTGCCTCATTTGTCAACAGAGTGTGAATGTAATGAAGGTTAACAACATAACAAGACATTATGACACGCTACAAATTATGGAGAGTTACGGGGTGAGGCTAGAAAAAAAAAGACTTGACGAAAAGACTTGCTGAAACTTGTCCATCAAAATGCAGCCCCAGAAATCACACTAAAAAAGTATGCCTGATTTTTTTTCCCACTGATTTTGCGAAATTGCAGGTGTGTTCATGTATTGCACGAGTGTGCGTGTGTGTGTGTTGAAGCGGGAAAGGTGAGACTACCTACGGCCTGCCAATTTATGCCAATCGTTAGCTGTGGCCCGCAAGCTTTAAAAGGTTGGCCACCCGTGTATTAAATGAATACTTTGTTAATGTTGGCATAAATATTAATACAAATATACCTTCAAATGATATAAATCCAGGTAAAAACTTACATGGTGACTATCCTACTTCATTATTTTTTTCTGATATATGGACGGTCGATGTTGTAAATATAGTACTAGGACTAAAAGATGGCAAGAGTCCAGGATATGATGATATTGACTCCGAAGTTCTCAAGAAATGTATACATATAATTGCTATGCCTTTAACTTATATTTATAATGTATCTCTACAAAGTGGTCAATTCCCCGACAAGTTAAAATTAGCAAAAGTTTTGCCTATATATTGGGGTGGAGAAAAGAATCTAAGTTCAAATTATCGACCTATTTCTCTTTTGTCCATTTTTGCCAAAATCTTTGAAAATTAGTTTATAATAAATTGATGTCATTCATAAATAAATATAATATTCTACAGCTAGGGTAATAATTTCCAAAGCTCTTTGGAAGCGCATAGAGATGTTATTTCATAACGTATTACAAGAACTGAATATTATTATTATTATTAATAGACAATTTGGGTTTCGCTCAGGACATTCTACTGCCCTAGCGTTACTAGAATTTATTGATAATAAAAATAATGCCTTTGAAAGTAAACATATTGCCTCTAGTATCTTCCTTGACCTTTCTAAAGCATTTGATAGTATCAACCATGGCATATTATTAAAAAACTATTTGAATAACAGAACTCAGTTTGTTTACTTGGGTGATATCAAGTCGTCTTTACTCAAAATTTCTGTAGGTGTACCCCAAGGTTCAATATTAGGCCCCCTTCTATTTCTGCTTTACATTTATGAAGTGCAATATGTTACTCAACTCATTTGCCCTACAATATTTGCTGATGATACCACCTTGTTTTTAAAAGGGAAAAGTATAAATGAACTAAATGCCATTATTCGTACAGAAATTCCAAAAATTGACCAATGATTTGCAGCGAACAAGCTTATGATCAATTAAAAAAAGACTCAATGTATGGTGTTTAAGAAAAGAAATAGACATCTTAATAATGAAATTGAGGATATATACATCAATAATTACAAGACTGATAAAGTATACATACAATTTCTTGGCATTGCTGTAGACGATAGCCTGACTTGGTCTTGTCATATTGATGAAATCATGGGGAAAATAGCATGTGCGATTGGAGTATTGTATAGAATTAGGCCTTTCATTCCTCTGAGAATTTGAACCAATTTATATAACACATTGATCTTGCCATACCTTTCTTATTGTAATATAGTATAGGGGAAATGTTCAAATACTTTAATAATTAAGCTATATGTATTACAAAAATGAGCTCTGCATGCATTAACCAACTCTCATCCCGGAACACCAAGTGATCCTCTTTTTAAGAAACTTAAAGTCTTAAATATTTTTGACATTTGTAAATTGCAAACTGCATTATTTATGTACAAATATTTCAACAAATTGCTGCCTTAGGTTTTTAATAATATGTTCATGTTCAACTCTGAAATGCATCAGTACAATACCAGATATTCCAATAGACCACGTGTGCAATTGTTAAGGTATGAGTCGTCCAGACAGACAGTCCGACACTTGGGACCTCAAGTATGGAATTCATTACCTGATGACATAAAAAAACAGCCCATCGCTTGCCTCTTTCAATGGCAAATACAAACAATGCCTTTTGAAATGTTAAAATATGTAGCTTTAAAAATACAAAATAAAATTACTACATCACCTGAATTATTTATGCTCAAATATTCTTTGTGTATACTTTTCCTTCACACAGACCGCCTGTTTCCCTTTTGCCGTGTACTAAATTATGATCTGTACCTACCTATATTATTATTAATTTATTCCTGGAGACCAGCCCTTGACAGGTCGATGGCCTTTGTTGGCTCCACCACAGTCTCAAGTATGGGTTCTAGGTCCTTAAAATTCTTTTAATAAATATTGTTATGTTATTTTCTTGTTTTGTTTTGTTAACCAGATACTGTATGTAAATTGTTATATGTTTTTTATGAGAAGTGGAAATAAATGAAATGAAATAAAATGAAATGAAAATTTAAATTTATCTCTATTATTGAACACAGGGCTTCTACTATGAGGCACTCATACTCTTTTCCTTTGGCACACAAACACGTAGACATACCTTCCTCAGTGTAGGAGTGTCTTCGATATCACTTGGATCTTTCCTTGCTTTGCTGGCAAGGAGGTGCAGGGCAGTGTGATCATCTTCACCTTGAAGATTGATATCAGCACCCTGTGACACCAGAAACTCTAAGCTTTGGGATTGTCCTTTATGAGCAGCCAGGTGAAGTGCTGAATCTCCTTGCACGTTCTTAGCATTCACATCCAATCCATGATCCTTCCATGAGCAAAATATACAACTTTCATTATGTGGTTATTGTAATAGATAAATCAGTTCCATCCTTATCTAAAGAAGAGTTTGATTTAGCTTAATTCGTTCATTGGGTATTGTGTGATATTTGATTTAACTTGGACTCTTGGAAGACTGTTCGACATGCTTCACATGTTGCCTACAAGAACTGTGAGGCACCTGATTTACTTCTATGGGATTTACATTGCATAATGTATTATATTGATAGCCTACACGAGCTTGAACTAGACAAATAAATTAGACTTTCATGTACATGTATCTATACACATTCACCATACCATACAGATATTCAACTGTCATAATCTAATGGAATCCATTACATTTTAAAATTAAAAGTACATAAACATGGAAAATTAAAACAGGCTGCATATACAGACCGAAGGAGAAATGTTTTTTCTAAGACAATACAATTGGCTTTCACGTTAATTCATACTTGTCTGGTAGCTTACTAAAAGATAAAGGTACATAAAGTCATAACTTAAATGCAAACACATAATTGTTGAAAATTGTAACTTTATTAAAAAGGCATCAAATTACATAACTGTTTCCATTGCAAGATCAATCTATACTGGTATTATGTGGGTTGTTATGGAGCTAAATCAATACCGGAAATTGGTACTTTTGTAAAGACATTGTGTTGCAAAAAGCAATCCTTCAGTAAATTGGTGCCTACTGTTTTGTGCAAAATTGCATGTATGACAAAGTAGTGCACCATGCACAGAGGTTACAAAGAAAACAACAGAATTACATTCAACACTTTGCTAGCCTAGGGTACTTGAGAATCTTAGTAAATTACCTTTACAGACATAACAACCTTCATGACTTCTACATGGTTATTGATTGCACCGATATGCAGTATGGTGTCATCTTCATCCGTTACAGCAGCAATAGATCCAGGAATACTCTGTGCAATTAACTCAGCAGCTCTTAAATGTATTAAAAAAAAAGGAAATGAAATATTTAAGATCAGACAGGAAATTATCATAATCATGAATTCAAGTTGATGTTTGTTACCTCTTTTCTATAAACGATCGTTGCTATACATGTACATACGTGACCACATCCTTCCCCAGGCCCTTGCATATTAAATCAAGATAACTTTTCAAATGGATTTGCCTCTTTTCAGAAAAAGTACGATGCCTATTGTACAACACCTGATTTGGCAACGATCATTCAGCAGTCAATTTATAATAATAACTGAATTTGTACTATCAGCCCCAGACCTGAAAAACCTAATATACTTCATCTTAACCCTAAACGTAACCTAAAATAGAATCATAAACCAATCTCTTTGACAAAGCAAAGACCAGGACAAATGTACCCAGAGCTTATCAAGCTCAGGACAAATCAAAACCTTACTTTAGGCCACATCACAAATCTGGCTCAATCAAGAAGATATGCCTGCCTATGTTTGACTGACACAATGGAATGAATGCTTCACACGGCTGACCAAGCATAAAGGATACTTACCGATGGTGTCATATCATATTCAAAGGTGAAACCATGATCATTAGCAGAATTTAAAAAACAGCCCTTTATTTTTCATACATTGAAGAACTTTTTAAAGACAAAGAAGGTAAGAAATGGGCTCTAAATAAATCCCTCTTTGAGCGCTTATCGAGTACGAATTTACAAAAGGTATTTTATTTTTTCTGAAAACAGGTACAAACACATTGCTTGCGTGCGATAATTGTGAAAATATGACCCCTTTTTCATGAAATGTCATGCTCTTTCAAACATTCTTACACCGCTGAAAATCACCCCTTTTTTGCATGAAATTCAAGGTCAGTATGAGGGGATACGACCGGGGGAGTACTTACTCTGGTCTGTCCCAGAAAGCTGCCACCTGTAGAGCTGTGAACTTTCTCTTGTTAACCAGAGTCACATCAAGGTCTGGAACTTTTACCAATAGTTCAGTGACATCTACCCTGCTCCCGATTATAGTGTCATGGAGGGGAGTATCTTCCGCTGCATCCTTATATCAAATTAAAGGAAGTTATGTAACATTAGTCTCATATTTCCAATTCTTCTCCATTTGTAATTGATTGCCTTGTACGATAGGCATTCCAATCAACTACAATATCATGTTGAGTAAACGCTTTCATTTACCTATCGCCAAATTAAGTAACTGAATTCATAGATGTAATAGTTGTATTCTTAAGAGATAATAATAGTGGTTACTTGTATAGCGCACAGGTCCACCTTTCGGTGCTCATGGCGCTTAGAGAAAAGTACATGTAACAGACATAAGAAAGAAAAAACAATAAACAGAAAAACAAATTCGAAATTCTCCTAGACACAATGTAGATTAGAATATTGCAATAATTACAACGAAAGAAACAAATAAGTTTTTAGTTGTAATTTGAATGTTTCTGTCGACGACAGTTGACGTAATTTTAGAGGGAGCTTATTCCACAGTTTTGGACCCATGACTGAGAAAGCCCGCATTCCCCCTAAGCATGTTTTATTCTGGGTGTATTAAGTAATAGTGTGTCTGATGAGGAGCGAAGACTTCGTGTGGGGTTGTATTTTGAAACAGAGTTGCTCAGGTATGTAGGGGAAGAAAGAGAGTAAACTGAATGATGTACAAGTAACATAATTTTAAAAATAATCCTTTTTTCAACCGGCAACCAATGGAGAGAACGGAGAATTGGTGATATGGAATCAAATTTCTTAGCGAATGTTAATAGGCGGGCTGCAGAATTTTGAAGTCGTTGAAGTTTTGTGACATCTTTTAAAACCTCCAAAATGATGAATCGCATCTCTTAGTCCCCGTTCGTGTTATTTCTGTATCCCTTTGGAAACTGGAAGGTGTTCCATGTTTATTTGTATTCACACTTTTATTTTATGTCAAATTATATACTATTTCAATCAAATATCAGAATAAGTTATTGCTTTTGTAAATGAAAAAGGATGGCAACTGTATCATGATGTAAAGTACACAAATACTTATCTTTAAGTAGTGTAATATCAGCAGTTGTATATCCGACATATTTTTACTATTATAACAGTCTTGGCATCCGATATGTGGATCATCCTCTCACCCCCTCACTCAGTTCGACGTGCAAATGCAGGAGAGTCAGCGAGATAACCGAATCATACACCCAGGGGAAAAAATTCCTCCTTTATGACCATCATGGACCCGACACTTTATGATGTTGTCAATAACATACTGAGGGTTTTTCCCCCAATTAAACGCACGTGTTTTCCTTCAAGAGTAGTATGGTTGAGGACTAGTTTGCGACTATTATGCCTTCTTTTTTTGCTCTCTTTTGTTCTGTAAGACTTTAGATCATTAGCAAAGTCCTTCAATCATATTTACACACTGCTCCAAAGTTAACAGGTCAATATGATCTAGTTAATATCATCCTTTTCATATTCGTCATGCCCCAGTCCCGATTGGATCAGTCAACAAATGTTGATTACCTCTACCATAACCTATCAGTAATGAATACACAGCCTGATATCGGTCTCAAAAAAATAATCCAGGAACTATTGAAATTAGTGCTAATTTCAAGTGTCAAGACCTGTACCTCATTACAAAATAAATGTTATTTTGTTAAGATTTTTACATTGGGGTAATGAATTTAACATTGATTTAAACAGATTTTAGAATATTGAATATAGTTTTAATGGGTTGTTGGTTATTATTCATTCAACGTACTCTCATAACAGATTGAGACTCTTGACATCTTGTCTCTGGATCTCACTAAACGTCCGTCTGCATCACGTGATCTCGCTCAGTTCATCTGTAAGATGCCACGTTTGAAGAGCCTGACACTCGGTGAGGGGGACAAGGTCTTTCTGCACGATGAATTCTACTCATCATCTTCGTCGATGGCATCATCTGCAAAGGTATTGATTTGATCTTATTTTTTAAGTACTCTAAGCAAATGCCTACATGTTTTGTCATACTTAAAGTGTACTCTTTTCTATATAGTCAAACGCAAGTGGACGATTTTATTCTCCGAATTAGTACACCAATAAGAGGAAGCAGAAAAAGTTTAACGTTTCAGGAAGTGGAAACGAAAAGTGGACTTTGTGTCATAATACAGAAACAGAGTGAAGATTGTAAGATTGATAGTGAATAATAGGAACCATATATTTTGTTCATTCCATGGGCCAATACGGAAGGTAATGGAAGTGCTGAATGAGTGACAGCTATTTGTAATATGAATTTCTGATGAGACTAAATATTCAATCTAAAGGGGAAGTTGGTTTTAATAAAAGCAGAGAAGTGAGAGAAACAAATTTGTGAAAGTTTGAGCAATACCCGGTTTACAAAAGGAAAGTTATGATTGTTTAAAGTTGTCATTAGTGTAACACAATTTGTCAACGCTGTGACGTATATATCTTGCGAGCTCCTTTCCAATTTGCTCTGTATATGAAATTAAATTAACTTTCATTTTCTAAGCTATCGATTACTGAATAGTTTTGTTTCATAGAGGGGTTGCATAAAAAAACATAGTTGCACTAATTATGTTTAGGGTGAATGTATGAGCAGAATGTTTCTTAAGGAAAAATATAAATGTACTTTGTAGTTATTTAAAACAGGGCAAATGAGAGGAGACCTCGCCTGATACGGCACAAAGTTGCCAATTTATGTTTGATTGAGCGCACCTTCAACATTTCATAACTCTTTTTTTATTATCGGGTTTTGCTTAAACTTTCACTGACATGCTTACCTTTTCTGCTTCTATTAAAACCACTTAATATCAGGGTGGATTTTCCTATTAAAACCTACAAAACGATGAATCGCATCTCTTAGTCACCGTGAGTGTTATTTCTGTATCCCTTTAGAAACTACAATGTGTTCCATGTTTATTTGTTTTAACACTATTAGGATATGTAAAATTAGATTTTCAAAGTACTAGTTCTATAAAATATCAGAATAACATTATGCTTTTTTAAATGAATGAGGATGTCAACCTCATCATAATGTATTGTTTAATTTTGTTGTTAAGTGTAATGTAATGCCAGGAATTGTATATCCCACATTATGTTACTATTGTAACAAATTAAAACTAGACACCCAGTATGTGGATCATCCTCTCACCCCCTCACTCAGTTCGACGTGCAAATGCAGGAGAGTCAGCGAGATAACCGAATCATATTCCCGGGGGAAAAATTCTCCTCCTTTCTGGCAATCATGGAGCCACCACTATATGTCGTCGATAACATATTCAGGGTGTTCAGGTTCTCATCAGAATAAAGCACAGGTTTTTTTTCAAGAGTAGTGTGATTGTGGACTGATTTGCGAAATTTCTGCCCTCTTGTTTGATTCTCTTTTGTTTTGTAAGACTTTAGATCATGAGCAAAGTCCTTCATTCATATTTACACACTACTCCGTCAGTCAACAGGTCAATATGATCTCAAACACAATTTCTTTAACTGTAATGCCCACAGTCCCGATTGGATCAAACAAGAAACCTTTCCATTACCCCTTTCATTACCTACCAGTTTTGAATAAACACAATGATATTGGTCTCAAAAGATCCAGAAACTATTGAAATTAGTGCTAATTTCAAGTGTCAAGACTTTGAACATCATTACACAATAAATGTGATTGTGTTTAATAAAAGTTTGTTAATGTTGGCTACGATATAAATATAATTGTAAACATATTGCTGAATCTTGAATGTGGTTTTAGTGGGTTGTTGGTAATTATTCATATAACATTATGTTACTTTCATAACAGGTTGAGACCCTTAACATCAGGAATAATGAGGATCTCAGTGAACGTCCCTCTGCATCACGTGATCTCGCTCAGTTCATCTGTAACATGCTCCATCTGAAGGACCTGTCACTCAAGGGTCAGTATCACGATGACTTCTACTCAACATCTTCGTCGATGGCATCATCTGCAAAGGTATTGATTTGATCATATTTTGGGGACTCTAAGCAAATGCCTGTTTTGTCATACTTGAAGCGTGTTCTTTTCTATACAGTGCGTCCCAGAAAAAACGAAACCGAGAATTGTCGATGTTTTATCATAACTTAGTCACATTTATAATTAATAAATGACACATATTTGTAAAGCTTAGATCTTCTTCTTTCATTTGATGCACCTCATATGATGGATATTTCACGCATGCGTGAATAAAAACAATTTGAAGAAAGGGTACCAAAAAGTCATTTGGCGGACGGTATCTGAATTTCAAAGAGAAAATCACATTTCTAGAAAGTTCTGCTCTTTCATATGACACATCAGTCAGGAAAAATGAGCTAGGAATAACAAAGTTCTGTTTGTTTAAAATAGTGCTTGCATTTCTATAATTTTACTTAACGAATTTGTTTTCACTGGATGCCTGCCGTAGCAACAAACGGAATTATCAAAAGACTTAACTCCGTTTCGTTGACAATCAGCAGTAGACGAAAGATTTCATGCATGGCTGATTGTCAACGAAACGGTCACGACTGTCTTTACCTATCACTTATGAATAAACTCCATTAAACCAATCTCAAGAGAATCCAGGAACTATTGAAATGTGTGCTAATTTCAGGTGTCAAGACTTGCCCCTCATTACAAAATGAATGTTAATGTGTTAAGATTTTTTTCATTGTGGCAACGTTATTTATACAATTTGAAACATATCGCTAAATCTTTAATATAGTACTGATGGTTTGTTTGTAATTATTCTTTCAGTATAATTTTGCTATCATTACAGATTGAGACTCTTACCATCTCGTTTGTGGATGTCAGTGTACGTCCCTATGCATCACGTGATCTCGCTCAGTTCATCTGTAAGATGCCTCATCTGAAGAACCTGTCACTCGGCGGTCAGTATCACGATGACTTCTACTCAACATCTTCGTCGATGGCATCATCTGCAAAGGTATTGGATCATATATTTTAGGACTCTTAGCGAATCACTACATGTTTTGTTATACTGGAGGTGTACTCTTTACTATATATAGTCAAACGCAAGTGTACGATTTTTACTCCCCCTATTGGTACACTGTTAAAAGGAAGCTGGTGGGAAAAGACAAACGTTTTAGGAAGTGGAAGCAAAAAGATAAATTTCTGTCATAATAAAGAAAACAGACTTATATATACCTTTTTTTTCCATTACATATGACAGTTCGGAGTGCTACGGAAGTGCTGATGGAGAGACGTATATTTCAATTGTGAATATTGATGAGACCAAATAGTTTAATTTAAACAAACTTTAAATTAAAAAAATAAAAAAAATCGAATCTCTTAGTCACCGTTTGTAATCTTTTGGAAACTGCAAAGTCTTCCACTCTTTTTTGTTTTCACAGTTTTCTGCTATCAATCAAATTCAGAATAACGCATTGCTTTTGTATATGAATGAGGATGGCGGTATCATGATGTAATGTTTACAAATATTTTGAAGTAGTGTGATGTCAGCTATTGTTTATCTTACATAATGTTACTATTGTAACAGATTAAGACTTGAAATCCAGTATGTGTATCTTCCTCCCCCCCCCCCCCCTCCCCCACCGCTCACTTATTATAACTTGCACATGGAGTAGGGTCACTTAGATTACCGAATAATATGAACGATGGATACAATCCACTCCTTTATGACAATCGTGGATCCGCCACTACATCATGTCGTCAATAACATAATCGGGGTGTTAAAATTCCTCTCCGATTTTAAGCACACGTTTTCATTCAAGAGTAGTTAAATTGAGGCTGGCAATATGATCTAGAAAATATTATCATTTTCTTTATCCGTAATGCCCACAGTCCCGATTGGGTCAATCAAAAAACCTATTGATCACCTCTGTCATAACCTATCAGTTATGAATAAACTCCATTATATCACCCTTAGAAAAATCCAGGAACTATTTGAAATTACACTGTTAGAAAAAAATTAAACAAGTTGTTTACAATTTTAAACAACCCCAAGTTAACCGGTGAATCGCTTAACTGTTGTTTAAAAATTAAACAAATTAAGGTTGTTTACATTTTGAACACTTAGTTGTTTAAAAATTAGGAAACCTTTTAAACAACAGTTGTTTAGTAATAAAATTGCACAACT
>JARBES010000126.1:14928912-14943640 GCA_030265145.1 Strongylocentrotus pallidus
CCCCCCCCCCCCCCCCACGGGGGGAGCGATGAGGAGGGAGTCATAACCATATGTACACAATACATGCTAAAAATTGTAGCTGCATACATATGAATATGCAAATAGACCGATATAGACTGGCCTCAATGCCACTATCATGCAAAAAAGTGATAACCCATGGCCAAAGTGATAATGCACAACTGAGATGCGGGTATGTGTACATCTCTGGTAGGGAATTGCACTGTTTGGCAGTGCTAATTACTGTAATGTCATTCAAAGCAAATGGCGGTCCCCAAGTTTGTGTGATTCTTGGAATTTTGATCAGGTTTTTGTTTTGTTCTCGACTTCATGTTCACAATACTGACCCGCTTTATAAAAAACAGTTCATGTCTTGAAGCTATGTCACAATGAACAGGATAATGAAATCGACAAGTCTCGTTCATTATCCGAATGCGACTTAACCTACTTGTAGTGCACATTCAATAATGCACTCGGAAGCATGAATTTTTAAATATTTTCCCTGTTTTGACATATATATATATATGTAAAAACAGGGAAAATATGTCGTATTTAGAAAAAATCTCACTTCTCAACTCTGCCTAATAATTGAGATTATTAGAAAAGTAAGTACCGGTAGCAGTTTTGGTGAGATTCTGATCGCGATACAAAAATCAATCTTTGAATATCACAAATTTTTCTTTGTGCGCGTCCCACCATCATTGATGATAATGTAAACTGTAAACGGCATTGATGGCTGAGAATTGTTTTTACTTGCACCCTGTACATCATACACCGACTGACTGCACTGCACAAGAGCACCTTGCCAGACATTTCAACCTTGACGTTATATCCTGACTGATGGATCCTGTCAAGTACCGACGTAGAAGTAGAATTAGAAGTAACCTACCTCGACTGCTAGCTGCATGTCATCTACATAGGCCTGTTCCGTTTGAATCAATTCATGTATTCTGCTCTGTCGATGTTTCTCCATCTCGCTCATACTCTCCAACAGATGAACATCATGGGTCCCTGCAGTCACAAACATGAATAATTCAAAGTAGGGTGATGTTTCATGAAAAGCGATACTGAACTGGTTACATTTAAAGCGATACTGAACTGGTTACATTTAAAGCGATACTGAACTCATAACCTTTCCGCCCTAGTGTATACTGATTATAACCAAGCGCCATCTCATGGTCAACCTGCCAACAGTGCGTGTCTTCAATACCTATATCCACTTTCCACAGCTAGGGAAGCATGCAGCCAGTTTAAATACAAGACCAAACTGCTACAACTGACATGAGATGGCGCTATAGGAGATTTTGCGGTAGTGCTTCTAGTACAGTATGGCTTTAATCGAGTAATTAACCCATAGCAGGTTGATATGGATCAGCTTTTTCGTCCTCGAATTGGCAACAAATATTTATATTTTTCATTTTTTCAAAAAATAAAATAAACAGTGTGAATGAAAATGTAAACAAAAATCAACAAGAAATTGCCAATTTTTGCACAAAATCAGTAATGATAAATTTTACTCTATATTGTCAAATTAGAGACTGCAATGATTATTTTAGATTGAATTACTTAAATAAAACGTCAATAAAATATGACGATAAACTGCCATGGGTTTGACAAACAAAATAGTAAATAGATAAAATAAGCATAATGACTATGCCACAGTACTTTTCTAAAATTACAAGTACCGGGCATATGGTACACACCCAGCGGAAAGTATTATTCATGAGTAGAACCGTATTAAGTCCTCCTCCAGAGTTATATTTTTAATTAGTCACAGTGAAATATTTATTGTTTGATTGAAGATGCATTTGGCAAACACTGTTACAAGTTTAATTTCTAATGGATAAGTACATTAACTAAATACACATGCTGCATTTTTTCTCTTTCAAATTCATAACAAATCCACAAAAGTTCTTACCTGTTCCCTTTCTAATGTAAACAGAAAAAAGATCATCTTTTTACATGTATAGATGTACTAAACAATAAATATGCTGCATAAAATATTCGAATATGATTTTTGGGAAACATTATGAAATTGTTTTTTAGGTATAATCAGAAAAAGGTGTAACAGAAAAAGGTGAATGCAATGAGAATCTAAAAAATATGGCACTGTTGTTATCTCATCAACTATACAGGTACATATATGTACCTCCATCTTTCTCTTCCAATCTCTCTCCCTCATCTCTTCCCTTCTCTCTCTCTCTCTCTCTCTCTTTTTTCAATTCCCTCTCATTCTAATTGGTTCAGTTATTACGCCCCCTTCTTTCCACTCCCACTTTCTCTTCTTTTCCTACACAGTCTCTTTTGCTACCAAAGATTTTAAACATGCAGCTAGCCTTTCTAAACTGATAATTATAGAAATAGTGTAGTCTTATTGCCTCTCATCTAGACATCTAGATTCTTTCCAGGTTCGGTGGGGTTCTAGAACAACAAAGATACTTCTTCTTTTTTTTTTTTGGGGGGGGGGGGAGACTTGAGCAAATTTTGGGAGGGCTTGAGCCCCCGAGCATCCCTCTTCCTCTCTAGAACCACTTTTGAAACACTTCTGAACTGCTACCCCTGCTAGAACCTATCAAATATATTAGACAGTCTTCTCTTTTGGACAATTGTGGAAAAGTAAATTTAGGCCGATGTGCAGGAGCAGGAAAACACTAAAATCCTTTTTATTTGTTTTTTGCAAGCAACTATCCTTCATGTATGTTAGAGTCTAGATGCTTACTAAATTGAGGTGACTCACAACACATGTACATTAAAGCTTATCTGCCATAGTTTACAGGAGTGATTAGACTGCCCTGCAAGGTCACTGGACAGGTGGTTATCTCATCAACTCAGCTCTTAGTTAACATAAGAAAAAGAGGATCATGGGGGACCAATGGTCACCGATTGGGCATTGTTTGTTATATAGAGGGCGCAAGTAGCTACAAGTAGTGCAGTGGGCCTTTAAAAGGAGTGAACATTGGTTAGGCTGGATATACAGCTTGTTGATTGGGCAATTAAATATTGACACTTTACAGAATCCCAGCTGAACACATTGGTTGCTTTCTTCGCCTTTCTTTCTGCATGGTTGCTCATTTGCCACAAGTGCATTTTTGCACAAAACAAAAGGCACCAATCGATGGAAGGATTACTTTGTGCAACACAATGAATTTTCAAAATTACCCATTTCCGGTCTTGATTAGCTCCATTACAACCCTTTTAACATCGGTATTGCTATGGAAACGGTTAAACAAACTTGAAGCTTTACATCTATCCCATGATAAATACAATATGCAGAGCTGCCAACCTTGTGCGACCAAAAAAAGGAACCATGATGGCAAAAAAAAAGGAATTTCAAGCACAAAAAAAATGAATTCATTAAAACGAAACTTACAACCACGCGCGACACACTTCCAAAAGTTCCAATGCATAAATGTCAATTCCTCATGCTATTTTTTCCATATTAGGACCTATAGTTTATTTACAAGTAGGTATTTTTTTGATTTTTTGTTGGTATTATCGGCTTTTCATTCTTTTTGAGAATTTTGTTCTCTTCAAGTTTGTTTTTAAGTATGTTTAAGCCCTAGTTTTCTATTGAATTTGTGATCAAATCAACATTTTAGGGCAATAATTTGACGAACTGGTGCCATATGTAAAAAAACAAAATAAAAAAATTATTTCAAAAAACATATTTTTATCATGAAAAACGTACTACTGTAATTTGGAGGAAAAAACAGAATAATTCCGGGAAAAACGGTAGGCAGCTCTGAATATGGCACAGGGAGATTATTTGTGTGGCACACACAGAGTTAAATTGGATTGGATAAATTGTCAGTAAGCTTCAATTTACTGATTGATATGGACATTAAAAACCCCAAACTACTACTTCTAAACAACTCCATATATGAACTGGAATAAAATATCACAGCCAATTTATCTCAGTCGATTTCATTGATTTTAATCAATACTTTTACACATGATGGCTGAATTTATACATGCACACATTAGCAGGAGAGAGAGAAGGATATATATAATATATTGATATAATATAATATTCATATTTTGCATGCAATTCATAATAACCCAATATATATGGCTTGTAGAATACACACTTCCACAATTTTGAATCCACAGATGTTCAGGCAGCACCTTATTACATTTTCAACACACAGTTCACTTAAGTCACAATTTTGTTCCTTTAGGAAACAAGATATTTTTGTGCTTTTACATAATCTAAATAATGATAAAAGTATATAAGTTTGTATTCTAATTGAGTAAATATGTCAGATTCATCAGTGCACAAGAGATGTACCATATTTTGTGATGGAAAAAAAAAAGCAATGCTAAAAGTCATCCGTTTGTCCTCTAAGTATGATTCTTGTGCGTTTAATGCTACATACTGTGCTGTGCTTCCGGAAATATTTACTGTCCCAGAATCTCATTACTATTTGTAAATCAGTCATTGAGATGCGCCAAATATTTCATCCCTCATGAATTAATTGTGGATCAAAAAAAATAAAGGAAGAAAAAAAAGAAGAAGAAGCTATAACTTTGGAATCACACATGGTATCAAAATCAATTTGTCCGGGTTCCCATATTTCTATTTTCTTCACATCTTGAATCAGATATAAACATGTATATACAAGAAGTTTATATTCAACTTAATTCAAGTGCAATATTCTTAATGTCTTCATGTTCCAAGGTCATTTCCTCTTATATGTAAGTGCAAAGTGCTCATTTCAGAATCAGTAAATTTCAAGAACTGCTTTATATGTTCATACAACACTTAAATGTGCATATATCACTGTACATACCAACATGTACATAATAATTGAAATCACAAATTACATTTTTGAATTCTGAAGTGTTATTTATGATTACTGTTATAAGGTGAGCTCTGTAAAATATGAAAAAACCTATCCGAACTATCATAAACTATATCAGAAGTTTGGTCACAACAGGAAGTTAAATTGTTTAAAGATCTCAATGAAGTTGAACAATTTATGTTTAATTTCTTTCTCCTACAGGTGCAATTGAACAATATATTTCGGTATAAAAGAATCTATATAAATTTATACAAGAGGAAAATAACACTTTCTCAAAAATAGTGTAAAGTACTAATATAAAAAACATTTTTAAAAGGTAATGTAGGGAACATAAACAGGGGATGATATGATATATATTAATAGTTATAGCTGCTACTTTCTGCATTCTACATGGCAGTACAAATATTACTATTTTCTAAACAGGATCTCTTTAAAAAAATTCTTTTAATCAAGTACATGCAGGAGTTCCTCAAGAATAATTTTTATTTCATCAATTTCATCAAAGATGCTCGGCGCTTTCACCAGATGCTCTACTCCCATGTATTTTCTACTTGTAAGTACTAAAATGGATCTATCTTTCAATGATTCGGTTATCTAATAGATAATGATATGCCTCAACATAAATTCATCTCTTCATTCATTTTGTCCAATTTTTATTCATATCTAAATCTACGACTAAATGTCTGTATGTAAATAAAGGAAAAAGGGTACCCACAATAAACTATCCATTTGATATATTCTAAAAGTACATATAATATAATATCTATCAACTCATTCTATACATCAAAATGTCTAAAATTCATACCACAGAATTCCTCATTAAAATGTGGCAAACAAAAGATGGTCTCCATTTTGTTTTCAAGTACTAGTACGGCAGGGATTTAAATCATAGGCAGCCGCAAGAAGGCTTTAAGGGCTATGCTTATGAATGGCAGTATCTGCCTTCTTGTGGGTATTCACTAATATTAAATCCAAACTAGACAGAACATTATGGAATGGAATGTTCTCCCTCGCAAGAGTCTGTCATGCTAGCGGATCAGTTGAAGTGTTTAAAATAATCTTAAAACTTATTTATCTATCTAATTTGGCATACGTTTACTTTGTTCTAGTATTCTATATCTTACTTCTGTTCCATTGTTTATAAATGCAGATGCTGATCTCTTGTTTTGATTTCAAGTGGATTCGGCGCCTTACAAATCTCATATATTATTATTATTATCATCATTATCCTATATAGCATTTACTAATGTACTTCAATGTCATATACTGGGTGCATTTAATCATGGCATGATAAAAATAAAAAAACATATCTAAGAATCAAATAAAAATTTGCGAAGGGATACCATAGTGTACATGTCTATTTCACATTTGGTACTTTTGTGTGTATGTGTAAATAATAACAATTAGAAAATATCTACACCCCTAAAACAAAAATATTTATATACAGTACACCCAGTACTGTGTGTACATAAATCTGTACAACAATGTACAACCTCCAAATGTGTATAGCTGTAGAGTCAATATATCAATCAATAAATCAAAATAATGCCAGCATCAGCAGAACACAAGTTTCCTATAAATCAAACCAATACCCTATTTTTTGACACACACATAAAAGATTGCACTCTCTTTACAAAATAGGGTACTTTGTGATTGTTGAATGTAGCTCTCTCTCATAATGATACATGTACCGGTATTCCTATTCTGAAAAGTTATCTCTTGATACAGATGTAGAATCTAGCTTTCCAAATTCAAACAGAAGGGGGATTCCCTTGTATATAATCACACCATCAATATTATACAGGTGCACCTACATGTATATGATGTCTATCTCTAAATTGAGAGCACGTTTGTATCATAATTTTCTATTTTGAATTCTGTAGAATACTGTCAGCAATATTAATACATTGTTCATCTTTTGATATAGATGTAGAATCTAGCATTCCAAATTAAAACAGGAGGGTGATTCCCTTGTAAATAATCACACCATCAATATTCTTCAAGTGCACCTATATTATGTCTATCTCTATAAAATTGAGAGCATGTTTGTATCACAATTTTCTATTTTGAACTATGTAGAATACCGTCAGCAATATTAATACATTGTGCGTTTAATCAATCTAACTGTGATATTGTCTAATGCAAATACTAGTAGTTGAATGTAAATTGCATAGAAGTTCTTTACAAGTTTCAGTCCGAAAATGTTTGGACCATGTGTAAGTCCCTTGGAAGCCTGTTGATTAATGATGGCTGGGCAGAGTTCTATAGCAGAAAGTCATATGTGCAACATAGGGTTATAAGGGCAGTATAATACGTCTCAGCAGTATGCATACCAGTATATGTGTCCATGGTGGAATTAGAAGGAACAAAAAATTCTCTATTAGTTTCACAACATTGGCTAACATTTGTTACGATTTAATTATTGTGCAGTTGTATCAATTTTGTAAAAACACAATATACATTGGGCAGAGTTCTATAGCAGAAAGTCATATGTGCAAATGTAGGGTTAAAAGGGCAGTATAAATATGTCTCTACGTGCCTACTGTGGAATTAGAAACCTTCTTTTCCTACTTGTTTCACAACATTGGCTCTTTCGTGTAGTTCAACAAACTGTGGTGTATCTATTCACTAGATCATATACTCTAAGACAAAGCAATAAAAAGTTATCTTTTCATTCATTAACTATGCTATAAAGCAATGATGGTGGCTTCTTGCGATTTAACACTAACAGCTTTAGCATATCATGTACCCATCTACACCTGGGTGGAGAGTGGCAAATGTGGATTAACTGTCCTTTTCCACCAGACTATACATCTACACCCTCTGGTACCCTACCATGTCATACTATAAAGTACAATGGGATATATAATCCAAATCAAATAAAAAACAAAAATACATTAAAAAATAATTAAATCAAAGACATACTTTAGATAATGGAAGAGCATCAGTACTGGCCATGATATACAATAACATATACTTTGTCTGTACTTCAGGTTTAAGAATTTGGAATGGGGTGAAATACCAAAGTAATGACCCAAAAACAAAACAAAAACAAAGCAAACAAACAATGTACCTTGAACAAATACCTGAACTGTATCATCAAAGATATTTGATATCTCTAATAATTCATAATAATCAAAATAACTTTATATTATGAGGACAATTTTACAGATGAAATGATTTTTCATATAAATGTAGCTAGCAGCAATTACTGTTAATATTCACTTTCATTGGAAGACAAAAGAATGTTACCAAAATGTGTGTATGTTTTTAAACCCCTCAAAAAAGTTTGGAAAAAAAAGTTCAATTATATCTCCCTTGTCATGGGGTAATTATCGCTTCATTTAATATTATTAGATAGTATGCTTGTTCCTCTTCAAAATGATACCATTTTTGTGATGGTTTTGCAGCCATAGAATGAGCAATCCATCAGAATAAGGGGCAGGGTCAAAAGTGGACAGTTGTAAAATGCACTGGTAAGCACTTGTATCCTTATGCAGTGCACTACACAGCAGCCCTACACCCTTAAAGGAAAGAAGAAAGCACAGCCGAACAAGAGCAGTGCATTTTGCAACTTTTCACTTGTGACCTTGCCCCTCGTTTTAATGCAATGCACATTCCATGACTGACTGGAAAATTATTAAGAATTTAAGATAACAAATGGGGTATCATTTTAAGAGGGATAAACACACTTTCTAATGATACTAAAGTATAGTGATAATTATGCCATAACAAGGGAAATATAATCAATTAAACTTAGAGTTTCCACACTTTTTTTTAGAGGAGTTTAGTTGCAAATTTGTGAGGATGACCATTTGTCTATTTTTCCTTCAAGGAATTTCTCTAGTGGTTGAGGGTTGAGTTCAATACTAAATGTATTTGCCATATCAGTTCATCCCAAAGCTAAGTATATTCACAACTACTCTGATTGGTACATGTAAATATAAATGTACAAACCATCTGCTAAACAGCCAGAAGGGCATTACCTCTGTGTTAACATATATGAGTTAATTCCAAACAGATAAACTACGGTATGTGAATTAGTAAAAGTGCAGGTGATATAGATTTTCTAATGCTTATCCAATATCTGCATGTTCTGTAACCTTAGTTTAAAAATAATATTCTTCAGTGTACTAGCACATCAACATATTCTTTAAAATTGTCAAAAATTAAAAGTCTCTGTTTTTTCATTACATTATTTCAGTAACTACTGAATGGAATGGTAAATTAAAAAAATGCAATATATTACTTTATTTTACTTTACAAATAAATTTCTCAAATGACGAAATATTCCTCATAATTTCTCTTTCAAGTATACAATTAAAATAGATGAAACACTATACCTACATGTACCTTACAAGCTAGACACAATATCATTAAATACCAATAATTTGTCAGTTCTATTGTTCTTTGTATAAAAACCAATATATCACCTGATTAAAAGACACACTACTACAAACACTGCTAACCCATAATTCAAGCTGAGAGGAAATACTCTTGAACACAGCTAAAAGATGTAAAAATCATGAAAAATGCCCTATTTTCACCATTTACGCAACTCCAAAGACTACATTAGCACTGACCATACAATGTTAGCCATCAACAACGGCAGTAAAAGGGGAATACATCTGAAAACTGTTAATACTTTACAACTCTTGCACTTCAACTTTTTGTCAAATAACAATACGTGTACAAATAAAGAAGCACATAGCACAACAATACAATGAAACACTATCATTTTGCCAAATATACCTTTTGCTCTTATTCTATATTTGCACACATACATAATTGAAAGTAAGAAATTTGAATTAAAGAGATGGCTGAGTTCTAATAAAGATGAAAAAGAATTCTGAGCTTTCATGAATTCTTTTGTAAAAGAATATTATCGGATCATTTTCAAATGAAAGAGACTACCCTCAAAGTAAACACAAATGACTAGAAATAGCCTATAAGTGTGGACCAAACTTTCATGCCTCAAAGGAATATATTCCATTTCTGTGAGCATGCACTCTTCACTGTATGCAAATTTAGCAAATTTAAGTTATTTTCCTATCATTTTGTATTATTCCACAACCTCACAATGTACAAGGTTTCTTATGTACCTGTACCACACAATCAAACTTTTCAAATGTGCTGCAAACCTGTTTTTTTCTTCAAAATGCATTCATGTGACCAGGGGTGTGTTTCACAAAACTTGTAATCAATGACAAATTACTGTTTTTGTTATAAGCTAGTGAAATCCTTGCTTCTGATTGGTTATCAGCAGATTTGTCACTTGTCATTGAAAAAAAGCTTTGTGAAACACCCCCCAGTACTCAACTTTATCTAGCAAAATAACCCTAAATACAAAGGGCATAAAGCTTATGCTTGGTAGTGGGTTTCAGGTTAGTTATTCAATTTCAAGTCTTGTCTAGGTGGACTGCCTCAGCTTCATACAGATCTGGGAGGTGTTTCACAAAGACTAAGATCAACTTTAAGTCGGACTTAACTATGGCAGGCCTTTCATGCCACTGTTTGCTCTCACCATTTACTGGCATTGGTCTCTCAAAGGACGTACAAATCATGGTCAACAAATCTACAGAATTTACATTTTTTGGTGAGAGCAACGAGTGGCTTGAATGGCCTGCCATAGTTGAGTCTAACTTACAGCCGATCTTAGTCTATGTGAAACACCCCCTGCTAGTAGTCTGGGATAATTCCTGTAACAAAAAACTTAGTCTAAGGCGAGAGCTAGCTAACTCTATCACTGGCTACTAGCGCATGAATATGGGAAAGTACAAGAGCAACTAAGACCCACTACCAAACACAACTCGGAATTATACACAATTATTCCATCTTTAAGCGATTACAGGATTAAGATATAATCAATCTGGCATTAGACGATCCGAAGTATGTAAACAAAAATAGAAGATGCCACCAAGATGAGTCCTAGACTGGTATCAATCCCACCTCAGTGTCACTAGTTGAGTTGTATATCCAAATACTTCTGAAGAAGGGTTTTTGCACCAGTCTCAAATTCACAATCCAAGTTTAAGTTTGGTAGTGGGTCTTTAAATGCTCTTGTAAGAGTGGTATTCTTAGAGACCAGGGTACTTGGTTCTAGTAGGGGTGGAAGCAGAGAAGATGAAAGAACAAAATGGTTTTAGAGCATGGGTTGGCTTATTTGAAAGTGAAAAAGGAGGAGGGGGGAGGGGGGTAAATGTACGGAGATGAATGGGGAAACACAGGTCTCTCTTTTCTCGTCTTATATCCCCTACAAGCACATTTACAGAAAATCTTACATACAGTTGTACAAGCAATTATGATGGGAAAGCAGTATAAGTCATGCGTCAAGCACGCTTTGCAGAAAAAAAGTTGCCCTGTTATGTCACAGATAATCTTGACTGGCAATGAAGAGGTAATATCAACTTGATAGATAAAAAGAAAGAAAGAACGTTAGAAATGCAAACATGGCACTCTCAGCAAATTTGTGCAGAATAGCACATGATAGCACTGCAAAAAAATCCTTCGGACTTTCAACATACAAAGAGAATGTAAAAACTGTGCATGTGTCTAGGTTATAGGGACTTGTCTACATGAAGTGTGCTGCATTGTTATCTAGCTTGACTACTAATTGCTTTTGCATTCTTATGCTCTTCAATACAGATTTTACTCCCGAGAGTATACTAGGTAAATCAAGGGAAGCAGTGATAATAGAATCGCCTCTGTTATAAAACAGCAGTGGTGAAGAATAAAGAAAGAACATGATATTGGTGCCAGGTCCTATCAGACAATATGAATGCAACTTTGTCTCTAATATCCTCTGACTGTAATGATCAATTATCCTGTGACCTTTAACATTTGACCTTACAAACCCAAAGTCTTTCCATGCTCATACACACTTGTGCCCAGTTTGGTTGACACTGGTTCAGTTTTTCTTGAGTTGCCACAGTTATAAGATATTTTCTGTTTCTAATTTTAAACACTTTCATGACCTGTGATCTTTCACCTTTAACCTCTTAGTAGAGATGAGTATAAAGAGGCCTTAAACTGACTAGGAAGATTTAATCTGTGATTAATATCTTGGCAAGAGGATATCACAATGGCTAATGAAACAAACTTTGCAAACTGTCATGCAAATATATTCATGTGCAACCCTTCTATTAACAAAAGAGGGTTTTGTCTTCTAAATTTGATGATTTGGAAATTTGGCTCATAATCAGTGTGATAGCGAAGTTGGATTTCACAGAACAATGCTAGTATCGATGTGAACAATACAAAAAACAAAAGCATTAGGAGGTCATTGGTCCCACAAAAATGTAATTTGTCTAACATGCTCAAGTGGTTAAAGAAATCCTGCCTTGTTCACAGAAACAGCAACTAACCAAAACTTAAGCAACACTGCAATTGCTTGTACTTCAGGTATTAATCTCGTTTCTGGGTAAGGCAAGTACAGTCTGACCTGTCAATAAAGACCACTCCCAGGAGACAAGTACATATAGTCTTTCTATACAGGTTCCCTATGGCTTTGTTCAATGGAAACAATAATGTGGTCTTAATACACAGGTGGAGCAAAGTGTGCAGTGCTGTGTAACTGCATGAAAAAGGAAGTGTATCAAATACTTTTTGGACTGAACATATCCTACCAGAGCAGGTGTCATTAAAGTAACTAAAGGCTCGTTCAGATATGAATCTGTAAACCGCTGTAAAAAGAAGGAAAACAAAAACAAAATCTAATCTCTGTGTTATGAGATACAGAAACGTGATACGTATCACACTTTACATCAACATGTAAAAAAAAAACACTGCGGCTTTTCCACGTCATATCCGAACAAGGCTTACATTTCAATCTACAAGCACAAGCATTGCTTTAGGCAGGCGAGCTAAGCAACAAAGAGAGTGTTTTTACTTACAGTCGGTGGCCGGAGCACTCTTGCTGTCTCCAAGCTCCTGCACGTAATTGGACGGGAAGACGCCCTGGGAGCCGTTGAGCTCCCCTCTCCACCAATCAGGGTCCTCCTTGCTCAGGACGTTGATGACCATGCCTTTCTGGAAGGACAGCTCGTCCTCGTTCTGCTGGACATACTGGTAGATGGTGATGACTTGGCATACTGGGGAGGATTAGAGAGGGGAGGAAGACAAATCGTTTGCTTAATTGTTTTGCATGTTTCATATTATTGTACTCTGTTTCTTGTATTATTGTAATGCTGGTGGGAAGCATATTTCCACATTGTGGACGAAATAAATCAATATCAATGGGGGAGAAGGGGGTGATGTTAAAAAATTGGCAGAGAAATTTTAAGGCACAGGGAGCAGACATTGGATGGAATGGCTGCCAGGTCATGAGTTTTGCTTCAAAGGACAACAAAATATATATATATGTAATAACCAAGGAAATTTGGGAACATTGTAAAACCTGCAATTGCTTACAAGAAGGACACCTGGCATACGATAACCATAAGTTTCAGGTCATCTAAAAAGTTCGCAACTTAGGGGTGGGGAAGCAGGCCGTCTTTTAATAGTATAAAGTGTTCTACAGGCATGCTCTCTAATTTGCTAAAATGGTCCCAATACCATGTTCGAGGAGAGGAGGTATTATTCAAGATTCCAAGATAGATTATTGTCTGATTAAAAAAATACAGAAGTTTGTCCTCCACTGGCGAGTGACATACATATACATGTACAAGCAACATAAACAATATATACATACATTCAAGGATACAAATTTCATTAGGCACACATTATTAAAAAAAACTTTCAGAAGTGATAGATTTTTCAATTTCATCTCAGGAGCACTAGTTTATACAAAATTAGTACTGATTAAAATATGATTGAAGTACTGAAAACAAACACCGTTAAGCTTTGCTTGGCACATATCACACTATCCAACATCAAACCATTCACTCTGTCTCCGGCAAGAGAATATTTAAAACGCGATGTCATCATAGAATTTCTTCAACCATGTTCTCTATGCAATTGTCTAAAGAGACAATTATGGAGCTCTTTAAGGCTTGGTCTCATGTTATATATAATGAAGGTGAATTGCTGTTTAGTCTACAACCAGTATGTCTACTACCCAATTAGTCTATTCCCATATGGTCTACACCCAACCTGTCTACTATCCATATGGTCTAATAATCATTTAATCATAAATATAATAATTATCAAATGATTATTATACCTTGTGGATGGTAGGAGAAATGGACATTGGACAAACTGGGAATCAGATCGACTGGCAAATAGACCAAAGAGTGGTAGACCAAATGGGTAGTAGACTTTTTGGAGATTAGACCATCTGGAAATTAGACCAAATGATAAGTAGACAAAATGATTATTGGACCATGTGGTTAGTAGACTGGCTGGGTGTAGATCATATGGGAATAGACCAATTGGGTAGTAGACGAACTGGTTGTAGACCAAACGGCTATAAACCATAACGAAGAGATGGGTATTTGAACCCTGGAGCTGGTAAGACTAAGAGCCAAGAGAATGAACCACAGGGCTTCTACATTCAAACCTGCTTTAGTGACCAACAGTCTACAAAGACCACAATTTTGTTTCCCTTGAAAAAGATTTCTCATTGAACCATGTACTGAAGGAACCTGCCTACAAAGACCATTTTTTGAGTTTCCCTTGGGCGGTCACTATAGGCAGGTTTGACTGATTGAATATTAAAGTGGTAACACATCAGCTTACCCATATCAATGCCTGGTGTCAGTCTCTGGTTTGCTTGCTGTTTGGAAAATCAGAAGCATCAATGACACATTGTTGATATAATATTTCAAGAGCACTCACTTAATATCTGACTGCTGTCACTGTGCAGTTATTGAAATAGGTCTTGAATTAATCATGTTATCTTGCTGCAAAATTCAAATTCATTCTCACTTCAATATTTTCAAAACTAAGCTAGAGTAGAAAAGAGTTGAAATATTTTGGAAGATCACATAATA
>JARBES010000126.1:15586170-15596222 GCA_030265145.1 Strongylocentrotus pallidus
CCCCCCCCCCCCCCCCCCAAGATCTATCAAGCCCAAATCTCTTTTCGTTCAGTGACTCGGTAACATTATTGAAGGTTGATGAACAAAATAGCTTAACTTTTGTATGACATATTAATTATTATATTCCTTCTATCGTTAAACCCTCTAACATGCAAATAACCCTGAAAAAGTGGGCCGATCATTAGGTCACTAAAAGATGTAAAAGCTACATGTTGAAAATTCAATTGTCTTATTATTTACTCAGTAAAAAAGATTGATTTTATATTTAGGCCTACAAATACGATGTCAATATAATAATATAATATCAACTGAATTCTTTTTCTTCAGATATCAAGGGGGATGCCTGGGCACTTTACTTTCAGAGAGTTCCATTGGTATACTGCAATTTCTGTCTTTAGAAATGTTGAGTCATTAATTGAACTTTTGAAGAAGCAAAGAATTAAAGATTTAAGACCTGAAATTAAATGCTTACCCCAAAGTTGAGTCAGAGCTTCTTCTTCACCTGTCTCAATCTAAACAAGAAAGTGAAGAAACATAATGTATTGGGGCTTTTTTATTTGGTTTTTCACTGTACTAATATTATTAGGCTATGGATAGTGATTAAAAGAAGAATTAATACAACTAATGAATACAAGCACATTTAATATCAAATCATACATTTCTTTCACTTTTCACTCTTACATGTACATGTTGATGAACTTGATGGTATATTGCAAATCAATGACAATTGTTGATAATTCCATTATAATTCTGACAAAAATGTTATTTTAAACTTGAGGATACAAATAATACAAAATCGACCTGGGATTCCAAAAAAAAGATCATAGATCTAGGCCTAAGCAGCGAAGCAAAGCTGCAGTGATCCCTAGTGGTATTTTACATGTTGTTATTTCTCACCAATCAAATGCAATATATTCTAAACATGAATTAAGATATGCACTGATTTAGTACTAGTAGTAGTAGTGGCAATTTTGACATCATCAATCAAGACTGGCAATGGCATGGCCATGGTGATCGAATTAATGATCTGATGACACCGACACTGACAGAAAACGATCTACATGTATCATGTTTCTGATCTAGGTCTATATGTTACGTAATACAGTACACTCATTTCTCTCTTCACGGTAGATATTCATGAACTTAGATTAGTTTACCTTCGCATGGTTCTGAAGTTGCTGCACTTTCTTGCCAGGCCTAGGCCCAAACTCAAAACCACTACCGATCAACATTGCATCACAGAGCCAGTTGATAAGTTTGCTTGCGATTCGTCCGCCAGAGTTCTGGGGTAAGTCATCCACTATAAACCGGCTCATTTTGGGTCATAAACGCAGTCCCGAATCTGGTACGTGTACTGAGCTGTTCTTATCTGACTTCGTGCTTAGAGTCTACATGAGAGCAGTGCAGAGTGAACATGGTGATATGACTGAAGCTTCAAATTAATTTGACCCACTGTCTCACTCTCAGCGAGAAGTAGAGTAACTACAATCAACATGCATTCCTTCCAGTTACATTTTGATCCACGCGCTTAGTACGGTAATTCCCCTTGCTGTCATGTGACTTGTCACCTGATATAAATTATCTAGCAGTATATGCAGCGCGCGTTGAACAAACTGTGTGGCTCTGCAGTACCCAAGACAAGAGGCAGTTGACTATTTTTATTGGCACTTTGAATGTTGATTTTTCTGTTCTGCTGCCACAAATGGATTGACCCGACCTATTATTATCAAACGTCAGCTAAGCTAATGAGATTTATATTTACCGAGGAAGGGAGGTCAAATTTCGACTCCAAATTCTCGTCTTGTCTAGATCTAGACCAGTCTAGACTAGATTCTACTGCATGCAGAAGAACATTGCATTGGCAACAACAAATGCAGACACTGCATGTTTTATGCTGACAAGCTGTGCCTGATGAGGCTGAGGAACACTTCTTTGTATGGTCTATTGTGCACCTATTATTTGAGCCTACCGTTCAGCACCATCCAGAGAAAATGGCGCCCACCTTATCCATGCGAGAGAAATATAAATCTAAACATACGATGGTCTGTCTGCTTCGTGCTGTAGTTGGCCGCATCACAACTGTGGAACTCCGAAACGAGTGCTCAGCGACTGGCTACGTGGTTGATGTTGATGGATTCATGAATGTTACAATGTCGAAAGTCCTGTTTGTCAATATGGATGGGGAGAAGACGCACATGGACTCGATCTTCATTCAGGCAAGCCTTGTCCGCTACGTGCAGATTCCCGATGACATCAACATGGTGAAAGCTATGAAGAAAGAGCTTATGATGAATAATCCTCGGAGACCACTGCCGGGGAGCATGGCTGGAGGTCGCAAGAAACCACCATTAAAGCTCTGTGACTGAATAAAAAACCTCTTTGGGACAAGCCAAATCCTGAGTGACTTTGCGGATGATGCGGATCTACACTTGTATCATTTTGTAACTCTATGAGTACTATGAGTTTGACAGGCACAGATCTAGAATTTAGAAACAGCTGACGTGACAAATCCTCAAATTTCTTGAAGACCTCTGTCTGGGAGCATGCTTGGAGCTCCCAAGAAGCCGCCATTAAAGCTCAGACTTGATCAAAACCTCTCTGTGATGAGCAAATCCTCATTGACTTTGCGGATCTACACTGTTATCATTTTGTAACTTTGTCAGTTACATATCGAGCCCAAAAAGGCCAGGACAGCTGTCAACATGTAGACATCTTTTCAGGATTACCGTTTGTGGAATGATGGCCCTCACAAATTCCCACGAAAACTTGATAACTATTTCTAATCATGAATATGGAAGTGTATGTATTAGATGCATGGTCTTGAGATGTATCAGTTGAGACTTGAAAAAAGGCATGAGAAGGCAGGGGAGGGGCTCTGTACACGTGTGGGATTTCTGAATGTCCTGGTAGATGGTGAATTTAAGATGCTGTCACTCACACATGATTCCACTTTGTGATAAGATGATGGGAAATGTGAGTGCACATTCTGATGTAATTAATTGGGTTATAATTTATAAATGTCATCATGTCTGTAACCTTTGCTAAAAATGTTTAATTTTCGTTCTTCGATCCTTCTGGATTATACTCCGACAAAGCGGGATCCCGCATCATTTTATTTACAGTTACCAATCACTGAAACATATTTTGTTGTGTATGTTAGTACTTTAATAGTAGTTCCATATCATAAAGTACTTTATTTAAAATATGAGCTTCAAATAGGACATTGTTAGTAGATTTTGCAAGTTGAAATACACTCTCATTTAACTTAAAATTGACTGGTGAACAGACTACTGGATTCACCTATAATAACCATAGAGTATGGCCTGCACGGACCTAATTAAGGGTCGAGTTCCTTGCACGCTGTGTTATGTTATTCTTTAATTTTTTTCATACTCCATGTTTGTTAGCCCATAGACTGCTGGAGTGCTGGTTAAAATTTTGATAAATATTTACTTTCTTGAAAGTCTGTGTTGTTGCTTTATTGGAAAGCTGATATCATTTATACATGTTTGTTTAGCATCCATGTATAAATTGTCTGTTTTAAAAGAAAAACAACAAAAGGTGTGAGTTTATTACCAGTGACAGATGAAGAGAGACAATAAAGATCAGTATTAATGTGAACTTTATATCCTTGTACATCTGTTTCAAATCAGGGAGAGGGAGACACAAGAACAGTGCAATACAGGATGGGATACAGAAAGGGGGAGAGAAAGAGAGATAGAGAAGGAGAGAGAAATGAGGGAGTGAGAAAGAGAGAGAGAGAAAGAGAGAGAAAGGGAAAAAGCAAGATATAGAGAGAGAGATGACTGAGGGGTATGGGCAGGAGTTGGAACAAGAAAGGAAAATGAATGGTGAATCTGCGGGCTTATGATAGCTCCCTAGACAAAAGTTACCCTTTTTAATCAAGTTTATGTCCACATTCCATTAAAAACATAAATTATGAGAAGCTATTTTGTACTGCTGTATATTAATATGCCTTTTCTTCATCTGTCTCTCATACTTTCTGACTTCTACATGTATATATCTATGCTATAATCTATAGCCATCTTTTCCTCGATACACACTTGTACTTTATTATTCCTTATCTATCCATGTCATACAAGTCCTTTTTCTATTTCTCTTTATCTACATTGTCTCAATCTCTCTATTCTCTTGCTCACTCTTCATCTTGTCTCGATCTCTCTCGTCTCAATATCTCTCCCTCAATTCTCTTGCTCTCCTTTTCTCGTCTCAATATCTCTCCCTCAATTGCTTTTATTTTCTTGCTCTCTCTTTCTTTTGTCTCAATCTCTCTCCCTCAATCGATCTATTCTCTTTTTCATGTCTCAATCTCTCTCCCTCAATTGCTCTCTCTTTCTCTTGTCTCAATCTCTCTCCCTCAATTGATCTATTCTCTTGCTCTCTTTCGTCTCAATCTCTTTCCCTCAATTGCTCTCTTTCTCTTGTCTCAATCTCTCTCCCTCAATTGATCTATTCTCTTGCTCTCTCTTTCTCTTGTCTCTCAATCTCTCTCCCTCAATTGCTCTATTCTCTTGCTCTCTCTTTCCCTTGTCTCAATCTCTCTCCCTCAATTGCTCTATTCTCTTGCTCTCTCTTTCCCTTGCTCAATCTCTCTCCCTCAATTCTCTTGCTCTCTCTTTCTCATGTCTCAATATCTCTCCCTCAATCATTCCATTCTCTTGCTCTCTCTTTCTTATGTCTCAATCTCTCTCCCTCAATCGATCTATTCTCTTGCTCTCTCTTTTTCATGTCTCAATCTCTCTCCCTCAATCGATCTATTCTCTTGCTCTCTCTTTTTCATGTCTCAATCTCTGTCCTTCAATTGATCTATTCTCTTGCTCACTCTTTCTCTTGTCTCAATCTCTCTCCCTCAATTCTCTTGCTCTCTCTTTCTCATGTTTCAATATCTCTCCCTCAATTGATCTATTCTCTTGCTCTCTCTTTCTCATGTCTCAATATCTCTCCCTCAATATTATTGATCTATTCTCTTGCTCTCTCTTTCTCATGTCTCAATATCTCTCCCTCAATCGATCTATTCTCTTGCTCTCTCTTTCTCATGTCTCAATATCTCTCCCTCAATTGATCTATTCTCTTGCTCTCTCTTTCCTTTGTCTCAATCTCTCTCCCTCAATTGCTCTATTCTCTTGCTCTCTCTTTCCCTTGTCTCAATCTCTCTCCCTCAATTGCTCTATTCTCTTGCTCTCTCTTTCCCTTGCTCAATCTCTCTCCCTCAATTCTCTTGCTCTCTCTTTCTCATGTCTCAATATCTCTCCCTCAATCATTCCATTCTCTTGCTCTCTCTTTCTTATGTCTCAATCTCTCTCCCTCAATCGATCTATTCTCTTGCTCTCTCTTTTTCATGTCTCAATCTCTCTCCCTCAATCGATCTATTCTCTTGCTCTCTCTTTCTTATGTCTCAATCTCTGTCCCTCAATTGATCTATTCTCTTGCTCTCTCTTTCTCTTGTCTCAATCTCTCTCCCTCAATTGCACTATTCTCTTGCTCTCTCTCTCTCTCTCTCTCTGTCTGTCCCTCTTGCTTCCCTATCCACACATCTGCCACCTACATTATTACGAGTCAAGAAAGTGACTTGGAATCAATTGATATATTTCTTTAATTACAAATAAGAAACATAGTAACGTACACTTAGTGTACACTATTATTTTTACAGTTCATGTATACAATACAGTACAGGTACATACAATGAACAGTCATACATTTACATGTACTTTCCATGTAACATCATACAGTTCTATCTAAATTCTCAAAGAACTAGTTTCACACATTTTTTTTCTTCAGTTTTCTTCATATTCAGTGATTTTAAAGATTTTTTCTTCCCACTTCTTCCCAATCCTATGATCCTACACTGCATTATTCAGACTGCTAAATGCTACAGTTCTTAAGATGTAGTCAGAATATTCTTTTCCTCCTCCAATTTTTACCAAGTTTTACAACAGCATTGGCCTATTTATAGTTCAACCAAGCTATATAGACTGAGAAGTACATGATAAATTAATAGAAAGACTGTTGCCTTTATTAAAATATCTCTTACATACAAAGAACCGGTCACCCATGCATACCGGTAAAAATAAATAAAAATATTTTTGAAAGTATGAAATCAGCCATGCAAGTTCTAGACATTTCATTTTAAAATTAAGTCTAGTGTTTTACCTTCAGTGCCCAACGTTCACTTTACTAGAAGATATTTTGAAGGGAAGCCTCCTCAACAAAGAAATCCATATTTCATTGAATTTGCTTACTCTGAACATGTAATTAATCAAAATACAAATTAGTGTCCAAGTCCTGGTTACAAAATCAAGGTATTGACAAAGTAACTACTGTACATGTCATGTACATGATCTGGAATGCAAGAATCTAACCAATAATGATAACAAGAACATAGAAAGAATACAGGAAAATTTGGTATAACAATGCTGTTCATGAATACATGGGAGTACATTAACACATAACACCAACATATATTTGGCTCTGTATGTTAGGGGTTCCCCATACCATCTCACTATATGTTTACTCCATTAAAGATATATTGTGTAGCATATCTGTTATAAATTAATTACGTTCTTCAGTATAATGATTTAAAGATATAATGCAACTATGCAAGTATAAATATACTTTAAACAGGTTAAAAAATAACTTCTTAGAAGACAACCCATTGAACTAATTAAATGCATAGAAGAATTGTAATTTAATTTTGTTTAAGTTTTGAAATGAAATCAATATTTTGTTCTCTAATTCCTTAACCCTTCTTTGTTGAGAAAGTGTGTGTGTGTGGGGGGAGGGGGTATTTCTTTTAATATCTAAAACAAACCCTAGTAACCAAATAACATTTGCAGACTATAGTACTTTGTACAATACATGCAATGGTCCAGTGGACAGGTCAATGAACCCAGGATCAGGTGAGCAAGGGTTCAAGTCCCAGTTGTGGCACTGGCATCTTATGGCAGATGCTAATCAAATTTTAGAATTCCTTCTAAGTCCTTCAGACATTTTTTCTGAGGGTTTATGAAAGTAACATTGATTGTTTACTCAATTCATCGGTCTAATGGATTTCTAAATTTTAAAGACATTTCCATAGCAAGCTATTAACCTGACATATCTCAGGTCTCAGGAAATATCAATTTTGTATATACATAACACAATGCAAATATTGAATTACCATACCAAAATGAAACATAAAAATACTTTCAACTTCATTTCAAATTACACTGTTTGCTTCTGAGGAACCATTCATTGTCATGAGAGGGGAAGACTAGATTGTGAATGAAAGAACACCAAGTACCAGCCCCAGCATTTCTGATGCATCGTAGAACCGATCGCCCAAACGCTGGATAAATCTGGAAAATGAAGACAGAAAGAAAAATCCACAGATGCTAGATCATGCTACATACGTGTTTTATAGTTCAGAATTAAACACATTAAAAGTGGAACATCAGAAGGATGGCTTTACTTTTTAACCCCTAAAGAATTTTAGGAGGTTTTTAAAGTCTGGTGGCATTAAATTACCCCCCCCCCCCCCCCCCTCTCAAGGAGTTGAGATCTTGGCAACAGATCATCTGACTGCTGTAAAATTTAAATACACTAACCAAAATCCCTTAAAAGCAAACTTCTGTTAATGATAAAACATGGATTTTGTTTTACATTGCCATTAACAAACTAGAACAATCAAAACTTAAAGAGAGAATATGTATGCACATGTACATTGTTGCAATATTGTAGCTCTTAGTAGACAATGTTCTTTACAAATCTTTCAAAAATTAGACTGCAGCTGAGCATCAAATCAATCTATTGATTTTATTCCATTTCAATTCAAACAATGTATTCATTTCTGTTTCATAAATGTCATTTTGCAATTTGCACTCAATGTTTTGAATTGAAGTCATTAGTCAAAAGACTGTTATTATTCCAGTCATTAATCTCGATAACTTCATGCATTCAGATAAATTGATGAATCAGCCTTGATTTGGAAATGATATCTTCACCAAAAGAAAGAAGGGAAAAAATATATATATACATGTATATATTTCTTGTTACAAAAGATTCATAAAGTCGCTAGTATTCCATAAAACTAAATGAAACGTTTAGCATGCTTGTCAATGGGCAATATGCATAAAAAGAAACTATTGCTTGTCAAGTGAAAGATCTAGCTCAAGCAATCGCTTAAATCCGTACGCATAACCTTACGCACATGCTCTTCTTGATTTATTCTATCCCTGTGCAAGTTTGGTTTTTTCTCTTGAACATGAACTTGAACATGATGTTTAAACACCAACGTCCTGACTAGGCAAGAGCCTAAACTGGTATGACGGAGCTTTAAAAAGCATTTACAAGCACATGCTTACAGGTATAAGAACGAGCAAACGGTTTGTTTTATGCAAACATTTTTAAGCAATGCTTGTGGGCATCAAGCAATTGCTATTTTTTTTTATGCATACAGCTCACAGTATATTTTTAGACTCACCTATAAAGAAGAAAAGCATTGGTGACAGACAGGTCAAAGGTCAGATGTTGAACCCCAGAGACCTCATGCATTCTTTATGTGCTTCAATAAGATCACCACACTCTGTTTCTCCATTCTCCATTATGCTAAGACAGTAAAGAAAAAGGACTGTATTATGATATAATTAGGGTTTACTTTTTGGCATGGTAAAATCACATTTAAGCCATAGAGATATTTGTGACGAGCACACACATTACTAAACGATCAAAGGTCAATTCATGGAGCTCTCATTCTAAATAGGGTTACATGTGGACGGAAGCAAGGAGTCACATCACCAAAAATTAAATGGTGTTTTAAAATAAGAGCGAGAATTTGCAAGGCAAAAAGTTAGCAGTGGAGTTTCTGCTGGCTTGAAAAAAAAGAAAATAGACTCGAGAGTAACCGTGGTTTTTCTTTTTTCTCGACTCGTGTCTTTAGTCGTGTTAATGAAATTATTCCTATGAAGAATGATACAATATAAACTGAGAACGAGTATGTTTATGAGGCTACTCTGGAATATGTGACTTTGTGAGAAGAACAGACGTTTTTTGCTTGCAGTGTCCATGCCCCTTTTATTTAAGTTTTATTTGTCATTACAACATTATTTAGTCATTACTGGAAATAAACGTATGTAAAACCACTAAAAGGCGTGGTAATTCTGTGGATTCTGACTAGTAATGCCTGGAAAAAGAATAGTTACACATTGTTAGGGTTAGGGTTAGGGTTTAGGGTTAGGGTTACGGTTTAGGGTTACGGTTTAGGGCTAAGGTAAGGTTTAGGGGTTAGGTTAGGGTGGCCGTGAAGCCAGGTGAGGCCTGAGAAATGGTGGTAGATTCTAACTATTCTCTTTCCAAATTCCAGACTTTTTCTACTTTGGAGTTTGGGCAGAACCTGGAGAATTACCAAAGCCAAAGGCGTAAATAATCTGAATAAATGAACACCGAATTACAAAATTAACAACCCAACAACAAGGTTATAATAGTAATACAGTTTCTATTTTGAACTCCACTCCACTCCCGCATCGTGCACCACATTCTGCCCAGGTCGCGAGCTCGGAAAGATTGAGCTCCACTCCACACAAACATCGCTCATCAGTCCGTACTCTCGATCTCCCCCATCACTCAGGCAGCAGCAGTCGGAAGTCACCGGTTTGTTTGTTTGATAGAAATTGTTGAAAACTTACCATGCATCTCGAACTTTCTTCGTTTCCGGACAAGCACAACACGGCTTCAACTTGGGCTTTGCATCCCCCTCTCCATTCACAGAGCCTTCAATTTCTTTCTTATCAGGCATTTTCCAATTTTAAGTCTAATTACAGCGATGTTCTGATGCAATGCAAGGTTCGAGTGTTCGGAAATTGTTGCATAACGAAATTAATGTACGTACGTACGTACGCGTACAGTACACACACGTGACTATAGCCTTTGTTCAAGTCACTTCTTCAATAACACCCAATTCAGGGGCGGTGATCCGGGGGGGGGGGGTACGGGCAGTGGCGGATCCAGGGGGGGGAGGCCGGGGGGCCCGCCCCCGGCCCCCCCCCCCCTTGGAGAAA
>JARBES010000126.1:16178661-16195642 GCA_030265145.1 Strongylocentrotus pallidus
TTATATCACTAAATTATTTTAAATGCATATTAAAGGGAGTGTATCATGGCAAATACTGGTTAACGCCGTCTACGTCTTCTTTTGGACAACGGCACGTAAACGAATTGACTTGATTAACTGGGTCAGCGCGCACTAAACCGGGTCAGTGCGCGCTAGCGTTGGCGGAACAGACCGAAGTTCACGCTTCGGTTTCGCATAATGATTGGCCCCGGGTAGGGCCACGGGAAAGACACATAGTCTCGTCATGACACACTCCCTTTAAGGTGTTATCGTTCTCCTGAACATTACATTTATGTGAAGAAAAACAAATATGTATCATTTGATGATAGGTGGAAATACATGTTGTTGCTTTTAAAGCAAATTGTTATGTACCACCATGTCCTGTATAATCAGTTATATATGTGTAAATATTGTTTTTAAATTATATTGTTTATATTCTGTATAGATATTTATATATTATGTTTTGTTATGTTTTGCAAAATCAATAGCAATATCAAATAAAGATGATTCTATCATAGAAAAAAGATAAAAATCTCATTTCTCAAGATCTCTTTTGTAAGTAGAATTAAAGTTAACTTGAAGACATGATACGAGAAATTGAGGCTACATAAGGTAGCTAATATTCACTTACGTTATCCATTGCGCTATCTCTATACTCTTTTTTTTATATTTTAAAATTATTACGTAACATTAAGAACGTTAAACTTATAGCATATATATTTATGAAATTCATATGAAGCTAAGGGAAAACTAAATATCATTTTGCACATAATGTCATTGCGAATTATTGAATAGTTGTCGAAGATGTTTCCAATACAAATCTCGTCGTATTTCGGGGTACCGTTTTCATGCTATGAAAGTGAATAGACTCTAATATTTTTTTCTTTATTTCCTTCTTTGACAGAGGGAAGAGCTAGCTTGTCCAAGCAGGTAGATTGGCGAAATTCAGATGGGGCGAAGGGTCGGAAGGTGAAGGCGGAAAACAGGATTCATTGTTCCATTCTTGTGTTTGAGTAAGTATATTCATTGCTTTTAGACGTTCAGATTATTTTCATCAAATTGACGCATGCACTTCTCGAAGGCCTTTGTAAATGATCTATATCCGGTTGTGAATTACAAATTTTGGTTTCGTGCCCCTTCAATCAAGATCAAGGTCCTTAATAACACACTTGTAGATGATTCATTTTCAAAAACTAAAAATAAATAAATAATCCCAAATTATATATTAAAGATCCTTCAACATTAAATTGCACCTAACGTACCTTCATTCCACATATTTGGTACAAATTCGTCAGGCGCAAATTAATTACTATTTTTTCTAGTAAAATATGACAAAATACAAGACTGGTTTTCAAATGATATGCAATTTGTAACCGTTTCGTCAAAGCAGTTAATTTGCCATAATATTGCACGCCGGAGGAAGCAATTCTCACTAATTTCACTTTCCAATTGCAGTGCTCAGAACCCTCAAGCAGTCCATGCGGTACTACCAAAGCTTGTTAACCAGATTGTCAGATGGCAAGGTAAGTGCTAAACTTCTTTGGATGTTAACACTAAATTCAATAGAAGACTGTTTTGGAGCTTTGGAGCTCCGTGGACAATAGCACTATACCTCTATCCAGATACTTACCACTAGTGGGCATACAGGCCCATCCTTCAAAAATAATTCAACGATGTAAGAGAATTTTATGATTTGGATCCATGTTAACTTTGCGTTTTGGGGATGTTTAGATTTGCTTAAATATGATTGTTTTGCCATTTAAATGATATGAATTATCATGTACATCATCATGACTTGGTGACGGCTCGGTGTAAAAATGTCAGAGGTAATAATGTCGGAGGCAAACATGTCAGAGGTCAAATTATGAAAACAAAAGCATGTTACAAGTTTAATATTGGTAACGGTTGTATATTCGGCTTATCAAAACATATTAATGAAGGATTTTCTGCAGTCATTATTTCAGCGCTGCTTTATTTTCTTCTTTCATTTACTTGTATTAACATTTTTGGCCCGAAATTGTGACATTTTGCCCGAGTACCTCTTTCAAGCCTAAACAAAAACAAATAAAATGTTCACTTCTGTTGCTCCTTCTTGCCCTATTTTTGACTGAAATACTACCGTAATCATTTCTTTCTTTTTAGCTCACCTGAGCTGGAGGCTCCAGGTGAGCTATTAGGGCCTTTTCGTTTGTCTTTTACATAGACGACGTCAAAGATGTGACGTCATTCGGCAATCTGCGCATGCGTCGGGTCGTCTTACGTCGGCAGGCCAAATTTGAGGTTCGTCAGAAAACTCGTACCCCGTCGTCAAAATGACGTCGTCTTGCTGTATCGCCACGTAAATCAGAAGGCAAATACAGAAAGAGAAAGTGATATAATTATAAAAACAGAGAACTACATAAGAGAAGGCGATAAAAGGAAGAAACAAAGAATAACATTAGAAAAGACAGAATGATAAAATTATAAAGAATAGATAACGGAAACATAGAATAGAAGATGAAAGATGGAAAAAACGAAGAATAACATAAGAAAAACAAAAAGAGAAAATGATCGAAGGAAAACAAGGAATAACACGAGGGCAATTACGTCGTCGTGTAGAGAACGGGCGTCGACTAAAAACGAAAAGGGTTATGAACTAGTAAACAGGATGGGTTGACTGCAGCCGATTCGCATCGTTAGAGGCCCGGAACGGCGTCCTCGTCTACACAAACGAAAAGTACGGAGCCCCGGAAGGGACATTAAAACCAAAAGTAGAATGTAAACTTCAGCCGAGGAAAAAGAAATATTATTGTGACGTGGAGAAAAAAAAGGCGATTTTATTTTTTTTATTTTTCTTTCTTTTTAATTTCAATGTTCTTCTTCAAATTTTGAAGAAAAACAATATTTATTCGAATTGAATTTTGTTTTTTTAAGTTGTTTTTGTCGTTGTTTTTTGGGGGACTTTGTTTGTGTGTGCATAATCCTTATGGGGGCAAGGAGCGCGCAGGGTACGGGTTAGGGGACAGACGACAACAATTTGAGATGAGGGTCATTATTATTAATTCAAATTGAGGGTCATTACTCGTAAGTACCGGTATTGATAAAACAAACTAGTTGGCTATTGGAATGACATTTCCATGGATCTAATTGAAAGACGGCTATTTACTGGAGTAAATTGGACAAAACAAATTATCAATGAAAACCAGCTAGTCTACCTGTCTAAATATAGACCGATCTTTTTTTTAGGAAGGGAAAAGAAAAGGAAACAAAAAAACTAAAAATAATAGGCCTAATACTCGAATAAGAACAAAATAAAAAAAAATAGAAAAAAAAGACATTAAAATTCGAGAAAAACACAATTTAAAATTGGAAGAAAAAAAAGCTTTCAAAATTCGAAGAAAACATAAATATTTAAAATTCGAAACAAAAATTAAAAAAATACAAAACAAAACAAAATTCTAAATTCCCCCAAAAAAATCAAAATACGAAGAAAAAAAAACAGAAGAAACAAAATTAAATCTCGAGGAAAAAAAACCCTAACAATTCGAAGGAAAAAAACTTTAAATCTCCTTTTTTATTTTGTTCATGTCCCCTCTGGAGCGTAAATTGTATTTGTTTTCCTCGGCTGAAGTTTAATTTGTTTAATCTTTTTTATTTTTACCTTCCGGGGCATCCGTATAAAAGCCTCTTTTGTCATCCTTCCCCGTCCGTCGTCCGTAAACCATTAAGATTTTCATCTTATTATTTGAACCAAACTAAGCTCGGCAGGAATCATATTCGTACAAGTATACACATTTAAAAAAATGCATCATGAATTCGGCTGAAAAACGAGTTGAAATTGAGAGACTTAAACTGTATTTCTCTCACGTTTCTTAATCACAAACATGATGTTATTATATAAAGTTACACTTTCTTATGTTTAAAACAACAATTTCTGCCTTCTGAAACGTACCACATAAAATTCGAAAACACATTACAAAATACCTAGCTAAATATGTTACAACGTTAACTACATGAAGGCCTACTATCTGACATTCTTCAAGCGAAGCCTTGATATTGTTTGTCAAACTTTTGTAATCAAGTATTGATGAGGGCGAGCAAGCATATGTGTCTTTTTCTTAATGTTGTATGTCATAAAAACAGTCTTTGCTGGGATAAACATGAAAACGGGTCTGATGACTGAATTTGTGAAATTTCTGTGCGATCTTTATAACTGATTCCCTGTTTTATATTTACTTAATTTCTCAAAACCAAATAAACCTTGAAAAATCAACCAATTAAGAATATCAACAAATGTTGGAGCTTCATATATGCAAACCTGATCACAAATTATAAGTTTTAAATGTATTTTCCACATTGTATTATCCTCAGGAAATGTACGAAGTACAATATACAGTCCTTTTTCAAATGTATATTTTGAAACGGAAAAAGGGAATATAATAGACTAGCCCAGTAGCCTGCGTCTCGAAATTGGTTGTGGTAAAGTATTGTGATATTATGACGGCACTGATTGTTACTTTGTTTACTCTTTTGGTTGGACCTCTGACATTGTTTTCGTACCTCTGACACGTTTATCCCTGACATTTTACCTCTGACATTTTTTACCTCGGAAATTTCTACCTGTGACATTATTTCATTTCGACATTTTTACCAATGACATTTTTACCTTATATATTATTACGCCTGACATTTGTACCTATAACATACTTACCTCTGACATTGAGTAAGTTACTTTATTTTTTAGCTAAATTATTTAACAAACGGATCAATGTATGAAAGCATAAAACAAGTCAAATGGCTTTTTATCTTGTTTACATGTTTTACTATGTCTTTATTGAACTAAAGGACGTTTCCCCATCGGAGTACTCACCCGTGTCGACAAATCAACGCCTGAACAGCTAGAGAACATGTATGTTGTCACCAAAGCAGCGGGAATCGTAGATACTTTTGAAATTGCTAACATCACCGACAAAAGAACCGAATTAAGTAGAGAACACGAATTGGCTCTTCTTAAGCTGATGAGGCTATGTATCAAGCAGGGTGATCAGGTATTCAAGTTGAGAGAGGAGATTGAGAGAGAGGAAGCAGAAGAAAGAGAAGAAGCAGAAGAAAATGCAAGAAAGTTGAAACAAGAGGAGAAAGAAATGATAGCGGTGACAAGAGAAAAGGAGAAAAATGTGACTGAAGTAGAAGAATTTAAGATGATGCGAGAAGTGGAAGAAGAAATGATGGGGATGAAAGCAAGTAAAGAGAGAGTTGAAAAAAAAGCGAAAAGGGCTAAAGTGAGGCCGGAAATAGAAGAAACAGTTAAACCAAAACGAGAGAAAGAGAAATTAAAGGTGATCAGAGAAAATGAAGAAGTAAGAGGAGTCAAGAAAGAAGGAGAAAATGCTGAAATGACTAAAATAGAGGAAAATAACAACATTAGGATTGCAAAAGGAGAAGAAAAGAGAAAGGCAAAGGTAAAAGAGGTTAAGGAGCCAACGAGTGAAAGGCCTCAAAGGCGGCGGAAAAACGAAGAAGCAATGGAAGATGAATTGAAGCTAATCCGGGAAGGAGAAGAAAGAAGAGTAACTGAAAGCCAGATTGATAACAATCAATCTGAACATAGTGATGTGAATAATGTCAAAGATCTTGTTAAAAAATTTGACAAAATGTAATAACACCGTTCGTTACATGTACTCTATGCTCATTACTCGATACGTTGCTTGTGTCAAAATGATAAAACATGTATTGTATTTCGAATTATTTTTTAGGCTGAATGAACTAATTCCTCACTTTACATAGTCTATATTTTCGTTTTGTACACTAAATTGTTTTGCAGTACACTTGCAATTCCGATTTATATAACTTATGTACTTCATATATTTATAGCAGATAAATGCAGTAAACATTAATGCTTAACTGAGAACAATTTATTTGGGCATTTAATTATACAATGATTTAAGAAAATGTCACAATGAAACATTTACATAGTTTAAAATATCTGTATGAGGAGAATAAATATATATATATATATAATAGTGAAGTAAACATAATACTAAAAAATATTCATTAATGTAAACTTCCACGAGAATGTTTTCATCAAAATATCAGTGATACAGCAAGTCCACAGGTAAAGAGTTTATGTACTTTGTCTACCTCATCTGTAGATGCATAGGAAAAACGTTGACATAAGTCCACACAATTCGTTTTAAATTTAAAATTACCTACGGGTTTATTTTGCTTGACAATGACCTCATTCCCACAAAGAAAATAATAGAGCTTTATGTGTTCTTTCTCGAAATAAAGAGGAAATGTATTTGACTCGATGAAATAAGATTGTCAGACAGGTAAAATTATTTAAACAGTCACTTCTAAAGGTGGGTGTCCCTTTTGCAGGCTGAACATATACATGTGTGTAAATTAGATGGCAAACAAGATAATACCATCGACCAACTGCTCTTAAAGGTGGTGTGTCCCTTTTGCAGGCTAACAGTCTGGTACAAATCCTATGGTAACCAAGAGACAATAGCAATTAAAGTCAAGTCTTAATATTTAACAATTGACAATTGCATCTATGTGAAATTATATCGACAGGTGAATAAAAAAAGCATAGAAATAATCTGATATTTTTTACCCTTGAACTGGACGGTCGTACGTTTTGTTCTGAGTACAGACTAAATCAGTTCCATTTTGGTCAGCACAAGAAGCAGGTTATTGCTGTATACAGTGCGTCCCAGACAAAAACGAAACCGAGAATTATCGATGTTTTACCATAAATCAATCATAATTATAATTGATAAATGACACATATGTATAAAGCTTAGATCCTCTTCTTTCATCTGATGCAACTCATATAATGCATACTTTACGCATGAGTGATACAAATTCATTTCAATAGAGGAAACCAAAAAGTCATTTGGCGGACGGTATCTGAATTTCAAAGAGAAAATCACATTTATAGGAAGTTGGGTTTCTGCCCTTTCATATGACACCTCAATCACGAAAAATGAGCTAGGAATAATACAGTTCTGTATGTTTAAAAGAGTGCTTACATTTTCATAATTTTATCAAACGAATTCGTTTTCACTAGCTGCCTGCCTTAGCAACAAACGGAATTAACAACAGACTTAACTCCGTTTTGTTGACAATCGGCCGTAGACGAAAGACTTAACGCATGGCTGGTTGTCAACGAAACGGAGTTAAGTCTTTTGTTAATTCTGCTTGTTGCTACGGCAGGCAGCCAGTGAAAAGGAATTCGTTTGATAAAATTATGGAAATGCAAGCACGACTTTAAACAAACAGAACTTTGTTATTCCTTGCTCATTTTTCGTGATTAAGGTGTCATATGAAAGGGCAGAAACTCAACTTTCTAGAAATGTGATTTTCTCTTCAGAAATTCAGATACCGTCCGCCAAATGACTTGTTGGTTTCCTCTCTTTAAATTCATTTGTATCACTCATGCGTGACAAATGCATGATATAAGTTGCATAAAATGAAAGAGGAAGATCTAAGCTTTCTAAATATGTGTCATTTATCAATTATAATTGTGATTGATATATGATAAAACATCGATAATTCTAGGTTTCATTTTTTTCTGGGACGCACTGTCCAAATGCTTATGTACCTTTCACAGCTCATTTTATTTGTATTATTAAACAAATAAAAAAATAAGTCGGTTGCTCAATCAACTGTGTATGCCATTGAATAAAGTCTACAAAGTAAATGGTTTCCCGTGCATAATCTGAGTACTAGGTCACTGCTAACGATTACATTTCACAGACATGACATACTGATGATTCCTGAAAGTTCTATAGAATTCAGCAAAAAGGTGGTGAGTCATTGTATGTGAGTCAAAGTTGTATAACTCCAATGGTTAACAAAATAATAATACCAACTAAGAACTCCTCTTCAAGGTAGCAGCCCTCATTGACACTCCTTCCCTGGACTTTGTATCAAATTCCAGGGAGTGTGGTCGACAAGGTAGTTGAATTAAAAGAAAATCAAAATATAATCTATTAATTTCTCATTTCCAAAATTCTAGTCAATTTTCTCTAAAATTGGTAAGTGTATGTTCATGCCAAAGAGCTCTACATATGCAATAAGTTTTGAGGAGGGTTGTAAATAAGGGCTACCAACTTTAAAAATGGTGTGTCTCTTTTGCAAACAGAAAATACACAGTGATGTTAATCTAAATCTATAGAATTTGGTTTAGCCTAAAATGGGATACACTACCATTACAGGTAGTTGCCCGCATTTACACACTCTCCCTATCTAGATGGTATTCCAAGGGTAGAATCTCTTTGGCATAAGAAAAACCCTGATCAAATATTAGAGCAAACTGACCAGTAGTTTAGAAATCATAAGTTAATCGCCTTTTTCATTTATTCTTTGAGTTAAAAGTTGTGTTGAACACAAATAAAATAAATATCCTCCCCTCTTTTAATTTTCAAGCTTGATGTTCTTTGGCTGTAACATTTCATCAAGGTTGTTCCATAAGATCAAATTCCGCTCTTCCTCCAACTCAAAAATCAGTGTGTTCTCTGCTGTACGAAATACACTCCACAACTTGTGCAGCGTCTCTTCCCTCGTTCCTCTTCTTTCTCTTATAGGGTCTCTTCTGCCTCTCCTTCATCCGTTTCCCTCTTCCTCTTCCTCTGCACCTCCGATGATGGCCTCCAGCATGATGGTAGCGGCGTTTTCCTCCTCAATGTCCTTTACAATTAAAGAGACTTTTTATATTGTTTTATTTATTTGTTTTCAAGGAGAAAAAAAGGGTCATCTAACAAACTTTGCTGATTTAAAATCGATTCTGTAAAAGATCTTGGTAAAATTGGTATTAAAAAACTAATTTATTTATTTCAATCGATCTCTGAAAGATTCATAAGTTGGGTGTGAGTGGAAATCGACCATTTTTGCCAAGAAAGTTCCGTCGACTGCGTTTATCCTCTATCGCAATCATGCTAATGACCGGCACTATATCTCACAGTTACTACAAAGTCAGGTACATGAACAAGATGCAAAATTGTTGTTCATATATGACCCTTTACATATTACATGGTTCTAGGACAACTACCATCCCCCGGCCAATTACCAGAGGCCCATTATCCTGATAACAAATTGATTTCAAACTTTAAATAGAAGTGAATTGTTGTCCATGGGGGTGATTTCTAGGGGGTAATTGTCCCTAGGGGTTATAGACCTAGGAGGGCAATTGTCCTTCGGGTAAATATCAGGGTCAATTGTCCTCGTGTTTTTTTGTTCTCGGGGGGGGGGGTAATTTTTCCGGGGTTTAATTGCCCTGGGGGTTGGGTAATTATCCCTCTGGTAATCTGCCAGGGCTGATTGCACAGGGGTTAATTGTCCTAGAACCAATACACATGCCAAGTTACGTTGCAGGAAATCACTTTTTTGCCCATTCCACTGAACTTCAAAAATTATCATCGACATCTTTTGTTCATGTCACTATTCATCTCAAAACGTAAATATCGTTAATGGATTGTAACTTTATAATATAACATGATTAATCGCAACAAAATTACCTGTAAACTTGCTTTAGGCTTTGATTTAATTTACTGCCATTTTCGCTTACACTCTTCTCCAGTCATTTTGGTGCTACTAATGCACTTTCGTACTTATTTTCCACCTCTGCCAAAACACAGGCAGAGGCAGGCTTGACATAGAGACCTGTCGATTTATATTTGCTCCATCGATGCTGTTCATGACCAAATGCAGTCGCATAGCTTAGCGTGGGCGTCGCACACTCCATAAAGAACTATTTGTTTTTCAAAAACAATGTAGGGTTTATATTGTCAATATAGGCAATATTATCAGAATAGTGTCACATAAGAAAGCCTGAACACAGTCATACTACTATCACATTTCCACTAGTCGCAAAAACGGCCACTTTTAATTTTGATTTAAGCGTAATCAGTTTGTATATAACTGTATCGTCATAACTAAGTTAACATTTCGCATGCTCTTATATTTCGTCTAATAAGACGACTCGAAAAGCTCTACTGGTTGTGGCTGTCTCTAATGTGATAAGAAACTGATAACATTTAATTAAAATTTTGAGGAAATTTACAAAAATGTCATATCTATTTATCAAGCAATATCAGCGGCCGGAAGGTGCAATTTTACTCAATGTAGAAATATGCAAACGATTTGCAAATTTCGAGTTTCGTACAACAAGTATTATTTACATTTTTTGTTCTGATTTTTACTATGACTTCTCTTGGTTTACTTTATTTTCATATTTTTAGTAAATTCTTGTAATTGGTCTTAAATGAAACAGCCGTTTAATTTTAGCTCCCGATCCTCGACGGGCGCGTGCCGAGTTGTTGAATATGTTAACAATGGTTGGCATAGTAGCCTCCTAGCATGCGCCCGCCGACATGTCCATGCATTTCAACATTTTCTTGGAAGTTGGTCTTTTGCAATTACTTTGTGTACTTTGCTTCCGAGCAGCAGCAGTGCAGCTGCCATCCCAATAACTTGTTAAACCTTTTTTTTCATGCCATGAACTTTCTTCTTATTTCCTTTCTCTCCTGACTCTTTCTTATCTTCCTCTAATTCATCTCTTTCTCTATCTCTCTCTCATTCTCCTTTTGTTTTTGTTATCTTTCTTTCTTCTTTTCTTTTTTCTTTTCATTTCTCTCCTTAGTCTCTCTTTCTCTTTGAAGGAGAGTGAAGCCCAAGGTGAGTGTCGGATATTCTTTTGGGGAGTTAATTTACCCCGGGGCTGCATTCTCATTTAATCCCCTCATTCTATATTATTCTATATTGTTTCTTTTATTCTTATTCCCTTACATTTATGTTCTATGTAATTTGTATTATATGTATGTATTATTTATTTATTCATACTTTTTATGCATTTGATATTTTGATATGAATGTATTTAGATAATAAATTTTGCATAAGTTGCGTAATTTTATGTATTATGAATCACCTGAATGGAAAGTTTCTTCTTTTCTTTCGGAAGAAGACAATAAATGATATATTCTATTCTATATATTATATTTTATTTAAGAGAAACTCTTTGTGAAACACCCCCTGATACGCTTCAAATCATGCTTTTAATTTTCCAGATGTATAAAACGCCCTCCCATGCCCGTTCTCATACGACTTATTGATTAACGCATTTGCTGATTATACAACTGAACAATTGATCCGCTTGCCTAGTGGCCCACCATTAATTCCAAGCGCCAACATTGAATATGTAGGTACAACATACCATTTGATTAACAAAATGCAAAAAGGAAGATCAACGTTATTGCTTTCAGCGCCATCCATATGAGGTTTGTTATGTATGTGTACTTTTTCGATTTCTATCCACTTGGATTAACATACTTTCTTGCTTTCTTGCTATATCTTGCTATATGGTGTAAATGTTACTTTGTACTTTTCGTAATAATGCCCTGAATGAGTACCCGTGTAATTATAAGCAATTTTTATGTCAACGGGGCAAACATAAAAATCAAGCACAAAAAACGTTGCGCACTGTGTTTAATAAAAAGAGCGTGATATTTACGTCATTATTGGTTTAAGCGTAATAAAGCTAATAGCCTGCTTTTATTTTAGGATAGCGAGAGCATACATAAAATACAGTAAAAATGATATTGAATTGACTGAACATATCGATTTTAATTAATATTCATTCTTTATTCGAATGAATAAAGTAGTTTTCTGATGAACTGATTATAATTGTTATACTATGAATAGTTAATGATAATAATAACAATCATAATAATAATAATGATGATGATAATGATATTAATAATACTAATTACAATGAGAACATTATAATAATAATCCGTTTTAGTAACATTTATAATATCAACTACAACAGAAAGATTTGAAGCCATCAACTGTATTACGACTCCTGATTCCTTTACGTTAAACGCAAGTAATATAGGACTCACCGTCCGTTAGACCACGTTTAACATTTCAATTCATATTCGTATGTGTAATTACCATATAATTATGTGTAATAACAATTTAAAGCGCTGGGAATTTTAGTATGAAACACTATGTGAATGTTACTATTATTGTGTGACTTAATTTAATTTGAGTTTGGTTGAACACAATAAACATTATAAGAAAACGTATTCTCTTGGCCGCTATGAATCCTTTTAAGGATGGGATCCAATTTAATGCCCAGAGTATCAACAGCATTTCAACATATCCTGAATCATTCAATAGGGCGCACATGAATAATACGTCCGCTCGCAATTTTTTTTAGACTTGTTGATATCATATTGATTGAATAAAGAAATTCATATAAAAGTATTCAGTATATATATATATATATGGGACGACGCACGACATTGTCTTTCTGTATAATTATAGTGTTATACTTTAGGCGTAACAGCGTGACAGATTGCTCGACTGGAAGTCGTTATTGCTTTGGTTTAAATAGTTATTACTCAAGTTTGCAACAACAACAAAAAACAATCAAGAAGAAAAACATAATGGAAATAACAGTGTTCATCTTTGTATGTCAATAAGCCGACATTAAGTTTTCTTTGCAAAGTATCTCGCAACTTATCATTTCCTAGATTTGTTTTTGTTTTGTTTTTGACGGGGGATAAATACCCCCAAAATATAAGATTAAGCAATTGATAGGGACTAAACAAATTATGTATTCTTGTTTTGTTGACCCTTGCTTGCTTGGGAGGTCAAGTAGTGAACTTTCAGGCACCGCTACGTAGCATCTGATACCCCACGATTAAACTTCATTGGATATTAATTTTGTTTAACTGCCAATTTGTGTTTGGTTGATCTTATGTCAAGTCATGAAAACAAAGACCGTTGCTATGGAAACAGTGAGTTAACAGTTAGATTTTGATTTCTTTATAATCCCTAATTTTTCAGTACGAAATATCAATTAAGTGTATGTACATTCTCAATTATGTTGTTTCTATTACCTTGGGTCTTCACTTGTCAAGATATATTCATTTGCCTTATAGTTAGCGTTGGCGTGAATGTTAGGACCATCACCATGATCAAATGGAAACGTTGTATCATCCGCTCTCTCTGACTTGCGTGCACAAAACAAATAAGCATTTTTCATGGAAAATAGAAGTTTTCTAACAAGTGTATTTCTTAGATAGATAGATAGACAGATAAATGGTATTTATTGATTCATTTTCATGAATCGCAGTTTCAAGAAACTGAATTGTGCATGAATTAAACATTGTTGGTGAAGACAATTATACATTTCAAGAGATATCACAGTAAAAAGTAACTGAATTGCACATGAGTAAATTGCTGGAAAAAGGAAGTATATATTTCAAGATATCACACTACAATCTACATAATTATGAAGAGCGTGTTTATACTATATACCATTAATTTTATACAATATTTCAATTTTAAAATTTGAGTTAAAAAAGAAAGAGAGATGGGAAAGCAGGAGAGAGAGAAAGAGAGAGAGAAAGAGAAAGAGAGAGAGAGAGAGAGAGAAAGAGGGGAGAAAGGGGACGGATGGACAGAGAGGGAAAACAATAATGTACATGCTGATAAAATACAAAGATACATTGCAAGACAAATATGAATATTATAAGGTGAACATTAGAGATATTACAATATAAATATACATATGCATCGAATTCTTCATGTCATAACAAATACATTGACTAACTTGGTAAAAAATCAGACCTCAAATGTATGAATTAATTATATACTAAGACATATGAAATTGTAATTTGACAATTCAATTTGTTTCAAAGTATATTAAATACAATCATGAACAAACTTTTGTTATACAAACGGATCAAATCTGGGATTGGGCTATTCTGCATACGTTTAGTTTTGCACCTGGGTTCAGGGATCTTGTTAGTTCTTCGCAAAGTTCTATTGTGTGCTCTTTGGGGTATAAATTGTTTGAACTAGTCTGTACATGATAGATTTTTTTGTAAAGAAGGTAACACATTAGTCATTTCGACGACTTTCCAATGTTTGTATTTTCGATTTAGTAAGAGCGTTTGCGTAACTATGGTAATCCTTTCCAAAGATAATCGCCAATGCACGTTTTTGTAATCTTTCTATGCATTTCGGGCATTGGGGTGCCCGGGAGGCACTCGGTTAACCTTTCATTAAGTATAATGTAAAATTAATATGCAATTTGTCTGTACTTTTGTCGGAAAAAACATACAAATCCAGCACAATGTCGTCTCCGTTCAATTAAGAGAAGAGCAAAATAGCGAGTTGATGTTCACTCACAATTCGGCCGCTCTCGCAAGCTCTCACTCGTTCTATTGTGCTCAGACGGCCTCGGGGTGAGCAGCTAATGAATACACATATCGTTTGCTTTCTTCTGGTATCAAACTTGTTTTGATTGATTATATATTTTTGTCGGAATAAAGGAAACATAAACGCTTGACCAATAATTTTGAGCGTCTGAAGTCCCGGATGCACGAGCAAATAAGCAGGTTATAATGGCGTTATCATCGCTAATCAGCGTCTTTTATGGTAAAATGCTTTAGTTTCACAATGTTTATACATCTTTTGTAATAATTAGTAAAATATTACATTAATTTGTCCGATACGACTAAAGTTTGGGGTTTTATAAAATGAGCAATTTTAAAATAACAGCCATTTTACTGTATTAATTTACTAAATCCTACCATTAAAGACGCAGGGTAGAAAGATGCATTTCCAACTGCGCCAAATTTAATTTACGTACGGACATCCTGCTAAATGAGTTTGTGTGGTTTTTCAAGAATCCACTGCTTTCTGCGCCACCGTCGTTTACCAGCTAAATGTATTATAATTTATGCTTGCTTCCTTCCCAGGTGTTTGTGGTATGAAGGCATTTCATTCACCTGCTATTCTTTTATGAGAAAAATCCAAGAATATTCTTGAGAGTAGTCGATACAAAATATAGAACATGAAACAAAATTTTCTAAAACAGTTGTTGAAAGATTAGCAGAGTGATGTTCTTCCTTACCTCTCCCGTACCCTTTAAATTACTTGCTGACATTATTAGGGAGTAAACGAAATATCAATTCCTGTATTGTTGTAGTTTATATAAATTTGATAATAGGAAACAATTTATCGACTTTCCCCCATAACACGGAGGAACAACGCTCGACAAAAATACATGAGCAAGTGTTTCACCACCTGCTTTCTGACATATAGATTTGTTTCGTTTCCTTTTTTCCAGAGCATTCTAAAGAAACATTAGTAGGAATTGGTCAAATTACAATCTTATAGCGAAGTAACCTTAAAATTGAGTCCACTTCATGGTATCATGAATTTTTTTAGTAAATTCACTTCAATTAGGGCCATAACCAATTTTAAATAGAGAAAGTACCTTTCACATCGAAAAATCTTTAAGGTCTTTGAAAATTGCTGTCAACTGACAATTGCTTTTTTTCAGTTTTTTTTTGTATAAGTTGTTATTGATCAAATAATATCTTTACATTCAACAACTGCTAATAAGAAAAGTATGATATATAGAGAGTGAGAAGGGTATAAACATTTCATTTACATTTTCCCTATCTTCAAGGCATGTTTGTAAAACTCTCCAAAAGGACAAATATAATCTGTATTGACAACACTTGAATTAAACGTCAATAAATGTCCATTGTTACATTTTAATCGAATGCGACGTGTACTTGTACGTTCTAATATATAGACATCGAGTTCAAAAATAGTGCACCTGAAAGCTAGCTATCATCATCAGCCTATCGTATTTGAACAATTTGAATGGCGTTGGGTGAAATAATTGTACAAGAATATGTGTTTATTTTATATAGACATGTATATATATCTTATATTCATAAACCTAAATTACATTTTATATGATTGATTCACAGCCTATTTCAATATTTTTTGTTAGATATAATCGCTATTAGTACAATGAAATGAGCATTTAAGAGATGAGTTAGAGTAAGATGATTAATTGATTATTCGTAAACATGGGATCTTTTATTAGTGGTATAGCGATTGTGTGCAATGATGACATAAGGGGGCGCACTGTTTGCTTGTTATAGATCCATTGAACCTATATTTTCGTTTAATAGGCAAGTATTATGTTGTCACTGTTTGAGATAACTTTACTCGACAATGAAATACGAAAGGTGAAGTAAGTCAAACATCTCTTCTATAAATCAATATGCTATACGGACAAAGTTAATAGTTATTGAGCGATTACAATACACTCAAATAAACCGGTCACACGATGATACTTGTTTTTTTAAATGTAACAATAGAATTATGATGAATTAATTGATGCATCTGATATAAATATCAGGTTTGATAATAGAATCCAATGGTAATGAAAAATAATAACGTTTTATAAATCAAATTGGAAAAGCGTTATATACATTTACAAATATATATGTATTTCCTTACCTAATTAAATAACAAAATTGGAGCTAGAATTTCATCTTTGGATCCGCATCCAAAATTAATAACGTTGGGCTAAGCAAGTAAACTATGTACAAAAACCATGGGATGTCATGTAGACTAAAGTTAGGCTTTCATCGTTAATTTGGTCTGTATTATATTCTTAGAAATTCCCTGATGTAGTTAAAACGTTGTTATTGTTAAGATAAGTTCAGTTCAATCTAATGAAACGTTTATGAAAAAATAACAATGTACACACATATTGTAGGATGAATATGTGGCAATTATATGCAAAAGATGTCACAAAGGAAAAGATTGATAACGTCAAGTACAAAATATTAAGAATACGGAAATGGGGAAAAGAAATGAATTATGACTAGTGCAATATGCGTGTAATCATTGTTTTAACAGAATAATTTTATAAAGCAAAGGTAATTTCTCTGATTGAAGGAAGAAACATACGCAGTATGTGAGAAAGAGAAGATAAAGAGAGAGAAAAGGGTATACGGGACAAGGGAGAAGGGGAATGGAAAATAGATGAAAAGGGAGAGAGGGGGGAGTGAGGGGAGTGGGAGAGAAGATGTATGACTAGGGACTTTTAGATTGAGTGGACGAGAACACGACGAACGCCGACTGATCATGCGTGTCAACGTACTTAACTGCC
>JARBES010000126.1:17482965-17493794 GCA_030265145.1 Strongylocentrotus pallidus
CACATACTTTGATTTGCCAATAAACGTAGAGGTGTCGTAGTCGAGTGGTTTAAGCACTTGAATTGACATGCAAAGGTTGTGGGTTTTGATCCCCAACATGGCACTAATGTTCTTTGGCAAGACATTGATCTACGTTTGCCCTTCTCCACCCAGGTGTTAAGTGGGTACCCGCTAGGATGCGAACGTTCATGTGGTTGGATTGGCATATGACTTGTGCACTTGTAAAATGGCGCCTCGTCAGTTTACTCACCATCGTGTGTAACCATCGTTTGTGGGTTTAATACAAATTAAATACCAGGGTTATATCAATTAAAATGTGAAGCGCTTATAGATGTAGTATTGAGCGCCATACAAAAATGTGAATACCGGTACTATTATCATTATCATATCATTGTCATGATTAGCAACGGAATGTGTAACTCACTATTGATGGGTGGTTTAGGTACCATAGTAATGTTGATTACCAAAGGAATGTAAAACTCACTATTGATGGGTGGTTTAGGTACCATAGTAGTAATGTCCTGAGACCAAAGGGCTGGCACGGATCCACGATGCTGGACATACGATGCAAAGCGCCCTCTCTTGAGCTCGGACAAGGACGCTTCGTGAACAATCTGCTCAGTTTCCACCTCATTGGCAACTCCTCCCTGTAAATACATGATTAAAATCACTTCAGTGACCTTTTACAATACTGATTTGCTAATTCTCGGTACCACAACTAGTCAACTACAGTATTTGGCCATAGAGGGCAGCACCAGTCATGGTTATATTGGCAAAGGCACTTCCGGTTCCCATACAAAATCAATGGGTCAAGAACTGGAAAGTCTGATTGAAATTATAGTTTCAGAACCCATAAACTATAAGTAACAGATTACGATGCTGCCTACATTTATATCATCAAATCATTGGGGGAGTTCATGAAAACTAAACAATAGTTTAGTAACATAAGGAATTAGTTGACACTGCTGTACATTCTCAAATGAAGCCGAAAGAAACTGTTTCTTCTCGTCTTCCCCAGTATTGTATCTGCGCATACAGTGCTGACCTGCGCTGTGTGGGATGAAGATCGCCATCTACTGTTGAACATTGTATTTGTGATATGGTCAACAAAATGCTAGTTTAGCGCTAAGTGAGCGTTCAGAATAACGCTTCTAAGTCCCTAACATCTCTACTTACCTCAGAATTTGCTCCACGTTTGAGGAACCTTGTGCCAGCATAATGAGCAGATCTTCTTGCTACCAGCGTCATCAGCACCGGTCTACCAAAGACGCAAATATCTTGAGATTCATAGTGAAGGAATATTATACTCAAGGTGTATGGGACTGGAAATTTGAGGTGTATAGGTGTCATGATCTTGTAGATACGTCCCTGGACAGTGGATCACATGGTTTGCTTTTTGAGTCCAGCTGCGGCACTAATGGTCCTTTGGCGAGACACATTTGCCATTCTCCACCCAGGTGTTAAACAGGTACCTGGGAAGATGCAAACAATATTGTGGATGGGTTGACATATGTGTGTGTGCTTGTAATATGGCACCTGGCCAGAATACTCCCTAGGGAGTGGAGCATGTGCACTATCATGTGCAGATTAGCAATCGAATCCAATGACCAGGGTTATCAATGTGACTATTACTAATATCATTTGATTGAGCAACATAACATCAAAGATAAATTGGTTTTATGTTAGGTTTAGGCCTTGGTTGCAGGTAGTATATCAGTTGGCAAGGAATGGATTACTGTAAACCAGAAAATTCCACACACTGTCTATGACGGCCGTGTTTTACAGCGAGAAATTTTTGGGGACTTCCAAAATTTAATGTAGTGTCGATTCTGATTCATTTAATTTCCTACTGCATGAACATTTTTGCAAATCTCTTACACTCCTGGAATTCACGAACATTTCATTCAACAGAAAGTTCCTGGTTTTAAAGTAACACTAACAGTTAAAAAAAAAGAGATTTAAGTTTGAATCAAAGGATACTGCACTGTCCTACGAAACCGTGGATGACATGGATTGCCCAGCAAGGATGGACCTGGTCCTGGAACCTGTTCCATAGGTAGTGGTTCCAGGCAAACTTGGGCTTGGTGTGGATGGGTACCACCCGGGGATTCCCCACTTCACCTGTCAAAACAAATATGATCATAACTATGAAGTAATATAATCACTACTGGGGGGTGTTTCACAAAGATCCTACATGTAAGTCAAACTTAACTCTAAGTTGGACTTAAAAATTATGGAGAGCCATTTTTGTAGCCTTAAAAGTAAATATTTCCAAAAGCAAAAATTGAAGTATTTTAGACTTTTCATAAATTCCACATCAAGAACATGAAATCTTCTTGATAATAGAAAATATGAATGACTTTAATCAACATTTCATGCCTTTTGAAATAACTTTTACAAAATATTTTCAATGATGCTAACGGCTTTCCATAATTGTTAAGTTCAAATAGAGATAAGTTCAACTTAGGATCTTTGTGAAATACCCCCCAGGAAATACATGTACGTGTATCTTTTTCATAGACTTTGATTTGTGTCTGTTGCCAGTCAGACACAGGTTTGGAATAACGAGTACAGGTATAAATACGCTGAAAACGCATTAAACGCACGAGTATAGAGCCCTCCTTGTTCAATGCGAGGCAGTGTGTATAAAACTAAGGCATGGGGAAAATCATGCAAAGTCACCAATGCTGTGGGTCAATCATCTTCAAAGTCCTTGAATGATTCTTCTCATATACTATTACATTTGAAATAAATATATCCACAGCATTATCTTAAAAAAATATTCATCAACAGGTTGACAATGCAAGATTTTCCCCATGTCTTTAGTACACACTGCCTCGTATCGAACATTGAGGGCTCCTTAATCACTGTGCGTTATATGCCGTCTTTGGTGTATTTACCTGTGCTCACCCTTTCTGAAGTTGTGTCTGAATGATCATAATCATTACTATTTTCATAATCATATACATGTGATAAAGTATGAATAAAGGTAACAAATATAAAAATGTGTACAGAGATTGATTTCAATACACGTATATGCCTCAGATGCACGGATACAATACAGCTCAGGCTGTACTATATATTTACATGGATAATCGGACGCTGTCCTTCAAAATAAATGTATTTGTAAATAAAATTAAAAAATTTGCAAAGAGGTTTACAGATTTTTAAACACTGCAAGTATACATAAATACACAGTGTACAGTGACCTACATATATAAATGATGATTAAAGGTTCTGCAAAGGAGAATTAGATGTTGATATGAGGTGAAATATTAAGAAAACTCTGCAACCCGAAGACCCACATAGTGTCGCTGATTTTGTTCAGCAGAACTGTTAAACCTCATTCCGATCTTTCTATATACTGACCTTTGTTTTGGTAAGCACTCAGATTGTGTTGTAAGGAATGTGTCAGGTCGTAGCTATAGCTGTTCAGAGTAGGATACAAATGAAAACAAAAACACAAAAGAAGAAAAAAATTATTGAATTGTTTAAATTATTGCTTATCTAAAACAATGTGTCATTGTCTAGTGGATTTGTCAAAAGACTGTTTTCGTAATGTAATCAAGTTTAAAGTATAAATATTTTTTAAGTGCCATGTTACAATTTTCATTTACTTGTTATGAAAAATTGTATTTCAATAGTCAGAGTGCATACATCAATTGTTGCTTGTAACATGATCATGTAATGTAATTTGACAAAGATGTGTGCATTAAATTTGAATACGTTAGGAAAATGGCGTATTGAAACCAGTTCAAATTCAAGCCATGTCATAATGCACATGGGAATCAGGTTTATAAATGCTTAGAGTCTACATGAAATATGACTGCCTGGCTACTGCTAGGTATTGTGGATAGTGATGAAAACTATGTACCGGTAAACAATTTGCAGGCAACTCAAACCTCCCTAACGCCTGTGTAAATGAATGTCAACTGCTCGCAACAAAGGACTTGCACGTATTCACTGAGCTCTATGTTATAAGATACAGAATTGTGAAACGTATTACACTCTATATCATCATTAAAGAAAATCCACTGTGGTTTGCCGTGTCAAATCTGAACGAGGCTTCAGGAGAAAAGTGTCATTTTTTGTTAACGGCTCTGACCCTTATTCTTATACTGACTGTTGGATAATTAACATTTTTAAATTCAATATCATTATCAGGGTAGTCCACAGGGGGTTTAGATATGTAACAGCGACAGGTTCAAATTGTGATTGTACGGTTTTGAAAATGAGCAACAGGTTAATAATTCTTAACCAATATAATTTATGATAAAATATCAGTCATGATATTTGTTAAAAATGCTTCATAAAATGGCTCAGCTTGCACTAGAGTGGATCTAAATATCTTATTGACCCCCATGCTCTCAAATACATGTAGTTTGATTAAAATCTATAGTGTGAAATATGAGGGAAAATACAAAATTCAAACTAATACCTGAAGTAGAAATTACTGGACAAATCCACATTCTGAAACATCTTCAGGTACCTAATGCATGAAAGATACATGTATGAGCAGGAGAAGAAAAAAGAAGACAGATTATTTCATTCAAAAATATAAACAGACGATTACAAAGTGGTAAAGGGACAGACAACCTGAAAAGATGCCTCTGACACCACCTGCAGTGAGCGGAGGCATAGAAATCAAACATTTATCTTTTAGATATATTGATAAAGCACAGGTATATAAATACAGTGTAGAAAACTCAATAAACAACATTAAATAACTGGAAAAATTAAAAGGAAAGAGGGAGAAAATTCCAGGAGAGAAGAGGGTGAGTAGCGGAGGGGACAAGATGAAGAAAGAAAAGGGGAACAACTATGACTTAAAGTATCTGATGTAGCCTACACCTATTGGAATATAAAACACCAAATACAAGTGCTGATAAAAAATGCGTGGGGATAGAGCTGGATAATCAATTACATCCCATTTTGTTCTCTTCCATGAACCAAATACAAGCAATTTCATTGGCTACAGCCCACAAGACAGACAATGTCAATCTAGCGGACCTTTGAAAAGTTGACAGAAGGCTCACAAGACCGACGTCGCACGAGACCTACATGTACATGTCGATCTTGTGGGTCTTCTAACAACTTTTCTGGAGGCTCACCTGATAATATTGTCCGTCCCCTAGGATTTATGCATTTCTATCTGTACAAGGCAGCACAAATCTTCTCACTCTGTTCATATCTATCTATTACGCCTTGAGCATTTATTGTTTTAAGTGGATTTGGCACCTTATAAATCCTATATATTATTGATGTACCAACCTTGCTTCATCGGGATGTTGCTTGCGGTAGTTGTCATGGGGGATATGAACCATGGTGGTATCCTCTATCTTGTAGATTGTGTGACCTCCAATAATAGCAACCCTGTTCATCGTTAAATTTGAGGGGAAAAGAAAGAAAAGTGTTTATAATGTAAACAGTATCTGCAAGAAATACCTGAAGAAAATGGAAGACCAAGCCAACACTGTAAATATATATTTCGTGAGATGATAATTTCCTTTGTGTGAAAGAAATAAATGTTTATTGAATTTAGAGTATCATATTAAGCTTACATGTACACTATGCATGAGTGTCTCCACTATTTGAGTAGAGCAATGTATACTCAAATAAGTAACATAGATTTTTATTATGCTGCCAGCATTTTTCAAAAGTGGCCATTATTCATATGTGAGAATCATTGTCAGGATAATTTCAAGCATACATTTCATATTTCCAACAGAGGTTCAAACATAGCAAGATATAAAACTTTATTTGCATTTTCATAAACTTATGTAGGCCTCTTACAAGAAGTAGTAGTAGTAGTAATGAAGGATTCATTATTAATTATTAATTTAGAATTCAACTTACTTTTTCCTTTTCGTAATTAGGATGATATAATAGCCCTCTAGGAATTTGACAAAGCCTAAAGAAAAGAGAAAACGTGGTAAATTTTGAACATTTTATACAATCCTAATTATTATTACAAAAATTCATTTTCACTTTTGTCACTTGCAACAACCTGACAAAAATTCAAAATCAACTGAAATGATTTGAAGTTATCTAAACAACCTGCAACCCCATGAAATATTTTGCAAACAGAAGGACTTAGAATGACTCGAAATAATTTGATATACATGTACTCTGAAATAACAAGGATGATGTGCCAAAGTTGGATATAAATGACAACCACCTTTGACCAGTTGCTATCAATTCTCTCAGATAGGACGTTAAATGGAGGCCCCACGTAGAGAAGAGTCACCTCCTTTGTACATTAGGAACCTATGGTACAATTCATTTAAGAGTAGGGGGAAACCCTGGTGTAGTGATCCATCTGCACACCCCCAATTAGTTATTGGGAGAGGAGAGATCCGAGGGTTACAGTAATTCAGTTTGGGGATTCCCAAACATTTTAATTATATTTGGGGGGCATCAAATACCTAATAATACACCGTCACTTGTTATCACTTGCACTAGCTTATGGACCTGTTAACTAACCAGCAACTAAATTTCAAAACCCAATCAGCTTGAACTCATCTGCAATAACTGGAAATCATGTGATATCATCTTTCAATCGCATGAAAACAAAATGTAACCACATCAAATTATCTAGAATCATTTACAATCATTTTCTTTCTTTCTTATATTGCTCAAACATGAGAAAGTTCTCTTCAATCAGTCTTCTCACCAGCTATCCCGAAAGCAGAGACATTCCGAGACCATCCAGCCATGGGGTTCGATGACGAGGAGGAGGAGGAGGGGGAGGCCCCTCTGTTGCCATGGCGCAGTGTCTGGAGGAGGTCCTTGATTTGAGGGAGAGTGTAGGAGATCTAAAATGGACGAGAAGACAGGATTTTTCCTGAATTCACTTATTTTGTTTATAATAACGTAAGAAAATTTCTGTGTAGCAATATTCTGAACGAATTGTATGTCAAAGTATATTATATATATCATGTATGTAAACTTTTTTTTATTCTTTTCAATATTGGACAATAAATTGAAATTGAATGATATTGTATACTTTATTGAATGTAAATGTAGAAACTAACCCTTTCCAAAACGGCCTGCTACCTTATCTGATCATTTCAGTTAATCCCAGTTGAATGGTTCTGTTATTTGTGTCATTAAAAGGATGAATACTATTTTTCTGTCATAGTCCTAGTCTTCTCATCATGTACAATTTACATGTATATATATGCCAATCTACTAAAGTCAGTATAAATCATTTCTCAGACTAGTGCAAATGCAAAACAGAGCACTGTTCTTCTTCTTCTTCCCGTTAAGTACAGACCGCCGTTGGCATATTAAACTATTATCGTACTTATTATTATATCACCTGGGAATGTCGTTTGTATCAACTGCAGTCAAATTTTGTCTTACCTTATCATCTGTGAGGAGTAGCTCTCTAGCTTCTGTCCGATCAATTTTCAACACTCTGAACTCGGTTTCAGCATTGTTAGACCCTATGATGTAAAACCTCTGAAGGAAAATTTTAATAATATGAAATAAACAACAATGGTGTCTTCAAAATAATAAAATATAACATGAAAACATTGCATGAACACATGGGCGAAATTTTGATGAATCTGTGATCCATTCAGTCATTCATACCCTCACCCCCCCCCCCCCCCATCAATATTACTATTCCATTCTGAATACAGACAGTGAAGATATGGCACAATCATCGTTTATTCTGGTCCATTGTTCTTTCTTTCCTTTTCTTTTAATTTTCTTTTCAAAGGGTAACAAATGTGCTTCCAAGTTCCAATCATGAACAAATTGAAGCATAATGTAATATTTTCTTCTAGGCCTATATAATAAATGACATTCATTGATCTCCCATAATGTAATTAAAATGCCTCATAAATACGGTACTTGGAAGTTGGAACTAAATACTAAAAGAGTTAAGAAGGGTAACACTTACAGCTTTAGTTTCATAAAGGACTATCTTCTGGATGTTGCTGATGAAGAAATCCGTCTCCATATTTCCAAGAAGTTTTTCAGTTTCTGATACATGTAGTTATCCTAAATATAAAAAAGGAGAGAAAGCTTAAGATATGTAGGCTACGGATGTATGGTGTGCATAGGTTCGTGAAAGATATTGATTTTAAGATTAAGAGTCATAGTCATACTGAAGACCCTACCATTTTGACGATTCTTTATCAATATAATTCATTTGTGCACAATAATACTCTTTCCCTGCCAATATCAAAGCAGGGGTTAAAAAATAAGATTACTGGTAGATAGATTGTTGATGTCATTATTATAGTGATTGAAAATTAGATCTATTTTCTTTCCAATCATCATTTCATCTATTCTAAATCAAATTGTTAAGTCTAGATAGTATTAAAACAAAAACTGTCATTCCGCCATTCCGGTGAAAATTGCTAGTCAATCCCCCTGTTGTGCATGTTGCAAGGCCGAGGGTAATGCCGTTTGTGTATCAGTGTATGGGGAGTGTCAACAAATGTCAGTTTTATTAAAGAAATGACCCATTATCAGACGGTTATTTCTGTCTAGGTCCAGCCAAGGTTAATTAAGGGCAAGGTTTGAAGGTAGTTTAGAGACACCACAATAGGACTAGAAGCTAGGGCGCCCACCGGGGCGGCACGGGGAGCGGAACAGTGAGCTGCCGCTCACCGCCCTGCGATCTCGACTGAACTAGACTTCACAAATAAGACATCACAAATCAACGTTATTCTCTTCCTAATATACTTATGTTTCAACTAAATACACTAACCTGGTATATATATTGTCTTTCTGCCTGTTCACAAAACGAAAATTAACTTCAGAAGGAGAATATTTTAGTTGATTTATCCAATATGTTCTGGTAAATACCACCGAGCTTCCGTACCTGTGTGACCTCAAGCCAAGTCGCTGGAAATTAATAATAAATGAAACGATGATCACAATAACAACAAAAAATAAGAAAAACAAAATACATCAGTAAAATTATATTGATTTATTCTTTTCAGGCTTCGGTGAATTTGATTGGTCTATATATTTCTTTTTCTCAAACACATTTTTTAGTAAAATGTGTTAAAATAAATTATAATGGTTCCATATGTCTGGAAATAGACTTTGGAGTTTGGAGTGGGCGCGGTTACCAAAGAGATACCAGCTACTTTGATAGAAGAACACTTCTTCTCCTCCTCCTCCTCCCAGGCTCTGTTTTATACCCTCCTCCTTCCTCCTTTCCCTTCTTGTTCTTCGCTTTTCACTTTCTCTTTCTCTTTTAATTCCTCTTTCTCTTTCTCTTTCATTTTCTTCTTTCTTTCTTTTTTCTTACTTTCTTTTTATATTTTCTTTTCTTTCATTTTTTTCCTTTCTTCCTTGAAGTTCACTGGATGGTAATCGCACTTTAAAAAAATCTATGCTCAATTTAAAAAATCCATACTCAATTAAAGTATTATTGATTCCTTCAATATGAACATTTATTGAGAGCGATTCCAAGAGGGAATTAGACAAGCTTTTATTAGTAAAAGAAATGTTATATATAATATAATACCGTAAGTGGGAAGTCTAAACTGCCTTTCTCATAATTACTAACGAGGCTCAACAATGATGAAACAAACATCCAGACACACTAAATTTCTTGGTTTCCATGGTATCAAATATGCAAATTTGACATTGGTGGTTTATTAAAAACAAAAATGTACAAAGTGCAAGCACGATCGTGATTACATAATCATTTAAGAAAAATCAGTACTGATTAATAAAATCATACAAAGAATATTGCACACATATTGTACTGAAGAGGTATTTAAAATTACTTCATAATAGAAGATTTCATTAATTGAAAGATATACAAATACAATTGTTATATTATGTGACCAGGGGGGTGTTTCACAAAGATCCTAAGTTGAACTTATCTCTAAGTTGGACTTACAAATTATGGAAAGCCATGAGCATCCTTGAAAATATTTTGTAAAAGTTATTTTAAAAGGCATAAAATGTTGATTTAATTCATTCATATTTTCTATTATCATGGGAGATTTCATGTTCTTGATGTGAAATTTATGAAAAGTCTAAAATACTAGAATTTTTGCTTTTGAATTTATTTCATTATAAGACTACAAATGGCTCTCCATAATATTGAAGTCCAACTTAGAGTTAAGTTTGACTTAGAATCTTTGTGAAACACCCCCCTGGTTTAAATTACAAATGCCCATAATAAGGAAAAGTATCAACAACCTGCAACTCTTGTGACAATATGATACTGTACATGTGACTTAGGAAGACTACTAATTAATTAAACCAACAGGTTTGCAGTTCTAGTCATTGTAACTTTCATGGTGGGTGGGTGGTCATACATGATTAATGCTACTGCGACAGTTGCTCGGCTGTATTTTCCAACAATAACCAAATTCCTAAATTTAAACGACCCTTGACCCGACATATACCAGTCCTTGAACATACGGACATGAGTATCTATTTAAATCCAAAATTGAAAATTCAAGTCACTTATGACTGTAACCAACTAATATTACTGCATCCATGTATTGATTGAATCATCTTGAATCTCTTGCAATTAAAATAAGATGTAAAATCACAGCAAACAAAACAACAAAATGTCAGTAAGAAATGCTACTCTAATATTTGTCTATTATTTAAAGTTCAGCGTAGGCAAAGGTGTTGCTAGACATTTTCAAAGAGAGAAGGGGGTGTACAACCTGGATGCTGGCTTTGCAGAACGCTTTCCAACAACATTTTGGGTTCTACGATTGTCAAAATAGCTATTAACGGCAAAATAGCTGTACGGTTAAAAAATAGGAATTTGCTGCCAGAAATCAAGATTTTTCGACAGAAATTATGGGGGGAGGGGGGGGGGGGGGGGGGGTTGT